>JAXRKP010001068.1:140000-167500 GCA_037039925.1 Doris montereyensis | reverse complement strand
GCGAACATAAAGGCGAATGTAAAGAGGAGAATTTAAAGGCGAACGTAAGGCAAACGTAAAGGCGAATGTGAAGGTGAATGTAAAGGCAAACATAAAGGCGAACGTAAAGCGAACGTAAAGCGAATGTAAAGTAATAACGAAATGTAAAGCGAATGTAAATAACTTGAAACGTGAATGTAAAGGTGAACGCAAATAATAATAAACGTAAATAATGTCAATGATGATAACAAAAGGCAAACGTAAAGGCGAAATATAAAATAATAACATAAAATTAAACGTAATGATGAATGATGTCGTAAAGGCTAAAGGTGAATGTCAAGGCAACGTAAAGGCGAACGTAAAGGCTACTAAAGGCGAACGTAAAGGCTAACGTAAGGTGAATGTAAAGGTGAACTACTAAAGGTGAACATAAAGGTGAATGTAAAGGCGATCACTAAACGAACGTAAGAGTGGGTGAACAAAGGCAAACTACGTACTACGTAATGGTGAACACTAAAGGCGAACTAATGGTGATGCGAACGATAATGGTGAACGTAAAGGTGAACATAAAGACGAATGTAAAAGGCGAACATAAAGGCGAGCGTAATAACATAAAGGTGAACGTAAATAATAATGTAAAATAACGTAATGATGAATGTAAAAAGGTGAACATAAAGGCGAACGTAAAGGAATGTAAAAGCGAACGTAATAATGAACGTAAAGGTGAACGTAATAATAAAAACGAAATAATAATAAAGAAAAGGTAAAAAAGTAAAGGTGTATGTAAAGGCGAAAGTAAAGGTGAATAAAAGCGAATGTAAAGAAGCGAACATAAAGGCGAATCTAAAGGTGATAGTAACTAAATATTAAGATAAAGGCGAATGTGATGCGTAAAGGTGAACGTAATAATAATAAGAATAATGCAAAATTTATATAGCTAAAGACATACATCATATAGTAGCTTACATAATGTACTCAATATTTAAGATTACTATAAAATCAAGACATCTACATACACGAAAAATTGTTACAATTAAGATGAACAGTACCTAAATGACGATATGTGCTAATTACAAGATAGCCCTATACACGCGCGCGCACACACACACACTCACACACACACACACACACAAATATATACATACACACACACACACACATTGCAGGTGCCAACCCTCACACCCCATGATAGGTCGAAAAGTCAGTTTTAAAAATCTCCGTATATAAAAATATAATAATAAAGAAGTCAAACTAAGAGATCTAAGAATAATTACATATACATGACAGTGTTAAAGATACCATACATCAATAAAACACCAAACCCTTAACACGGGTTTTAGAAAAATGCCAATAAGTTAAATATTATGTCAGTCGAAAGTGAAGCGGAACTACTCTGCTTTAAGTGATTGTTTAAAAGAAGGAAGGGTTGTACAATTTCTAGTTTTAACTGACAAAGAATTCCATATAGCTGGGACCGAAAAAGGTGAAATAACGTTCGAGAAATTTTGTCTTAGGGACGCTTCTTTTTAGTTGCAAAGATTGTGATGATCTAAGCGGACGATTGGGGCGGTAAACTTTAAGGAGTTGTTTTAGATAGTCGGGGGCAGTGTCATGAATGCAGTTGAAAGTGAGACATGCTATCTTATATATGATTCTCCTCTCTACGGGAAGCCAATGTAGAGAGCACAAAACGGGAGTGATGTGTTCAGACTTTTTTGGTCTTAGTTACAATTCTTGCTGCTTTATTTTGAAGTAATTATAATCGATGAATAGAAGTTTTTGGCAACCCATAAAGAAGAGAATTACAGTAATCAAGACGACTTGTGACAAGTGCATGGACAAGCAGTTTACATGTTTCTTGGTCTAACAGATTCCGGGTACGAGAAATGTTTTTAAGGACACAATGGATTGTTTGACAAACTTTGATAATGTGAACATGCTTGTGTAAAAATTCATCAAAGAAGAAATCGAGATTTTTGACGCTATGGCTGTTACATATAATCGTATTGTTTGTGACCAGCTCATTTAGTATAATTTCCTTTCCTTTTTTTAAAAATGTTATCAATTCTGTATTGTCATTGTTGAATTTCAGTTTGTTTTCTGTCATCCAAGTCCTGATGTCTAACACACAGTTGATGATAGCTGTTTCTTTAGTTGTTATACGATTATTCATGCTGAGTGGGGTGTAAAGTTGCGTATCGTCAGCATAAAAATGATGATCAATGTTGTGGGAGGCGAAGCTGTCACTGAGAGGTGTAGTGTATAGTGTAAAGAGAAACGGACCACGGACTGATCCCTGTGGGACGCCAAATTGGATATTTGCTGCCGATGAAGGACTGCCATTTATGATGACTCGCTGGGTACGATCGGTAAGATAACTCATAAACTACTTCAGAGCCATGCCCGTGATGCCCAAACATTGTTGCATTCTAGCGAAGAGTGTTTTGTGGTCCACAGTATCGAAAGCCGCGCTCAGATCCAAAGGTAGAAGTGCGAAAATTGTCATTGCATTGGAGCTGGTTGATTATGTCGTTGTGGACACGGATTAACAGAGTTTCAGTAATATGGCCTCGCCTGTATGCTGATTGAAAAAGGGGGCACAGGTTGTAGCTCATGGTATGGTTGGTAAGTCTTCGCACAATGAGTTTCTCAATAATCTTTGAAATGAAATTTAATTTCGAGACGGGTCTATAATTTTTCATCATCTCGTTGTCAAGATTCTTCTTTTTAAGAGTGGAGTCACATGTGCTTCTTTGAAAACGGTGGGAAAATCCACATTTTGGATGGAACAATTGGCGATGAAGGTTATGGCTGGTGCAACCTCATTAATACAGGTTTTTAGAACCCACGTGGGAACCGCGTCCAATTTACATTGTTTGTTTGCTGCATCATTGACGAGTTCAGTGATTTCCTCAACAGATGCGGGTAAAAAGTAGGAAAGTGGTGGTGGTGTTTTGATGAATTCGGTACCACTAGTTTTAATGGTGTCAGTGTCAGTCTTTTCGTCATGACCCGAGCGAATGGTGACAATTTTGTCAACGAAATATTTATTGAATATGTTAGCTAATTCTTCGTCATTTGCGTGTGATGGTAAGGAAGATGATGGGTGTTCGTGTTTCATGAGTCTATTTATAATGTTTAAAAGTTCTTTGCTATTGCCCTTGTGCTCAGCAATGTTGTCTCTGGTATATGTACGTTTGCATTCGTTTATCAGTCCATTTGTATCGTTTTTTGCTTTGATATATATTTCTCTGTGAATGACGAGCTTAGATTTCTGCCAAGTCTTTTTGGCTGCTCTTCTCTTTCGCTTTGAGATAAGTATTTCATCACAAAACCATTTGATGTCCGGTCACACTGTTACAACTTTTGTAGTCAATGGGGCATGTCTCTTAAGTATTTGGGCCATAATTTTGTTAAATAGTGAAAATTTTGTTTCAACTGTCCTAGCTTCCTCGAGGTTCTTAGTCATCTCTGATTTGACAATGTCACTTTTAAAAACTTTCCATGGCCAATGATCAGTTTAAAGTGAAATATTACGCTTTGATAGTCTGAGATGTGGTTGCTCTCTACACGTACATCTTGCAAGAGGTTGTCATTGGAATGGCTCATAACAAGGTCAAGTGTGTTTCCGGTTATATGTGTTGGTGATTTAACATGTTGGATCAGGTTGCATGCCTCGATGCTGTTTATAAATTAAATGTATTTTTATCTGAATTATCATTGACATGGATGTTGAAATCTCCAAGAATATATAGGTTTTTGTTTTAGCAGAAATATCGATGATGTGATCTTGAAATTCATTTATAAACTTGGTAATTGAGGCATTGTTTTTTGGATGCCGGGGGGGGGGGGGGGGGGGCGATATATCAAAACGAATTTGTAATAACACTTATTGGTCCTCATGTTACATTCAAGGACTTCAAATGTGGATGGTTGCATAGAGTTTATTAGTTCGATGGCCAATGCCGTTTTAAAATCACCATTAGTCCACCACCTTCTCTGCCATGGGGACGCTCCCGTTTAACAAAAGAGTAACCAGATGGTAACATATCATTCAAAATGCAATCACTATCATCTTTTAGCCAGGTTTCTGTTATGAAAAGTAAGTCTATGTCACAGTCAATTATGCATTCGTTCAGTAGTGTTGTTTTATTACGAACAGAGCGTGCATTTAACAGCATAACCTTTAAAAGGGTCTAAATCAGACACATTTATGGTGTTTGGTGTCGGTCTAATGAAAAGTAAATTTTAATTGTTGGCATTAGAGTGCCGTTTTTGTTTTTGTTTATTGAATCTTCCGCCCCTTTTCCCTCTTCGTGTGCGTTTGTGTGTGTTTCTATATAAGTGGTACTGCCTCAACAAGTCAATGACTGGCAAATGTAGACTACTGTAATGACGATATGTTATGAGATCACTTGCCGTGTATGCAATGGCTGGAATAATGCTTGTGTTGTTATTGAGAATGCCCATGGTCCGTGGATAAAAAGTTCACAATAAAACTAACGATTGAAACTTGAAGACCAAGCTCCCACATCTGTATAATAATGTAAAAAATCCACACATATTCGAAAGCACTTTTATACAAATCTACAAATGTTGCACAAAAGGATGCATCGTTTAAAGTTGAATAGATATATATAAATTTCACGTAAAGGTGAACATAAAGGCGAACGTAAAGGTGAACGTAAAGGTGAACGTAAAGGTGAACATAAAGGTGAACGTAAATGCGAACGTAAAGGCGAACATAAAGGTGAATGTAAAGGTGAACGTAAAGGTGAACATAAAGGTGAACGAGTAAAGACGAACGTAAAGGTGAACATAAAGGTGAACGTAAAGGTGAACGTAAAGGCGAACGTAAAGGCGAACGTAAAGGTGAACGTACAAGTGAACACACAGGTGAACGTACAGGCGAACGTAAAGGCGAACGTAAAGGCGAAAGTAAAGGTGAACGTAGCCGAACATAAAGGCGAACATAAAGGCGAACGTAAAGGTGAACATAAAGGCGAAAGGCGAACATAAAGGTGAACGTAAAGCGAACGTAAAGGGGAACGTAAAGGTGAACGTAAAGGTGAACTTAAAGGCGAACAAACGTAAAGGCAAACGTAAAAGGCGAACGTAAAGGTGGAACGTGAACATAAAGGTGAACGTAAAGGCAAACGAACGCAAGGCGAACGTAAAGGCGAACGTAAAACGATGAACATAAAGGCGAACATAAAGGCGAACGTAAAGATGAACATAAAGGCGAACATAAAACATAAGCGAACGTAAAGGCGAACGTAAAGGCGAACGTAAAGGCGAACGTAAAGGCGAACGTAAAGGCGAACGTAAAAGGAAACGTAAAGGCGAACGTAAAGGCGAACATAAAGGCGAACGTAAAGGCGAACAACGTAAAGGCGAACATAAAGGCGAACATAAAGGCGAACATAAAGGCGAACATAAAGGCGAACATAAAGGCGAACATAAAGGCGAATGTAAAGGCGATAAAGGCGAATGTAAAGGCGAACATAAAGGCGAACATAAAGGTGAACTTAAGGCCAACGTAAAGGCGAACTTGAAGGCGAACATAAAAGGCGAACATAAAGGTGAACATAAAGGCGAACATAAAGGCGAACGTAAAGGCAAACATAAAGGTGAACGTAAAGGTAAACATAAAGGCGAACGTAAATGGCTACGTGGAAAGCAATAGCAAACTATCGCATGCCACCGTGTGCCTAGAACGAATTAAATCAACTCAAACCTATCACCATACGTGGTAAACAAAAATCTTCGTATTTGTCTCTGTCCCATCACTCACACACGTACACACATACACACATATATACACACACACACACACACACACACTCACATGTTCTCTGTCTTTGTCTGTCTCTGCCTCTGTTTCTGTCTCTGTCTCTCTGTCTCTGTATCTCTGTCTCTGTTTCTATCTGTTTCTGTCTCTGTCTCTCTCTCTCTCTCTCTTTCTCTGTCTCTGTCTGTCTCTGTCTGTCTCTGTGTCCGACTCTGTCTCTATCTCTGTCTGGCAGACTGTTTATCTGTCTGTTTCTCTCTCTCTCTCTCTCTCTCTCTCTCTCTCTCTCTCTCTCTCTCTCTCTCTCTCTCTCTCTCTCTCTCTCTCTCTCTCTCTCTCTCTCTCTCTCTCTCTCTCTCTCTCTCTCTCTCTCTCTCTCTCTCTCTCTCTCTCTCTCTCTCTCTCTCTCTCTCTCTCTCTCTCTCTCTCTCTCTCTCTCTCTCTCTCTCTCTCTCTCTCTCTCTCTCTCTCTCTCTCTCTCTCTCTCTCTCTCTCTCTCTCTCTCTCTCTCTCTCTCTCTCTCTCTGTCTTTGCTCAGTTGGAATACATTTTAAGCTGGATGATTGTAAACGAAACCTGCCATTAGCCACATCTGAATGCATGCACCTACAATGCCACAGGGAAGTCCACAGAAGAAGAGGTGTAGCCATGTTCTCTAAGATTAGCCAAAGATTCTGTTCATGTTTTCGTGACGAAAGCGTTTAAAGATGATACTGTATTTCTAGTTCCAATGTTTAAAGATGATACAATATTTAAAGATTCCAATGTTTAAAGATGATACTGTATTTCTAGTTACTGCTTAAGATTTCAACAATTTCTGAAATAAATGACAACGGGGGATGGCAAAGAAAAAGATTCGCTCACCATCCAACATGATTATTTGATGCTTGCTTTTCTCCCAAGCCTTTCATAATAATAATAATATTTCTGTGTTTAACTAGAATGGATTCAGAGATTTGACAAAATTTGTGTCGGAAATTACTGTAGCAATACAACATCTAAACTATTGGTTTGTGTCGCAGTTTTTGTTCATAATGGACACAGATCGAAAACACGGGCCAATGTTGTGTTTAGGTGTATGGTTTAGCACTGACGGATCAATGGCATGCGACTTGAGACAACGTAGCATTGATGTCGGTTGAAACAAACTGATACATTATTTTATTTAAATGCAAGATTTGTTAGTGCTTAACACACACATAATTCAACTTGATTCCCCCCCTTCCCCTTTAAACATTGTTGCTCGAAATTGAATAGAAAATATATATTTCATTGCTGCAAAGCGGAATATAATAATGATAATTATGCTGTCAATGCTTCTTTTTCTACACGATTAACCAAAAAATAAATAAAAACATTTTAAAGTAAACAAAGACTGGTGTTAGTTTTTTTCTTTTAAGCTTTTTATTACCTTATCTGTTATGATGTTATGTTCGTTCCTGATAGGAATAAGTCTTACAATTTTTGAATTCTATTAAAAAAGATTAAAACTCCCCAAAATGTAAAAAAAACAACAGAATTATGATATATCATAATTTGATACCATTTAAAGATAGAAGGTATAGTTTCTGATATAAAAATGTAGTCGATATCTCTAAACCTAGAACCAGTGCTTTCGGAAAACAATCATTTAGATAATGCTACGGTAGTTCTATCGAACGAATTACCTGAACGTATACGATCTGAAACAAATTTCAATCAATTTAAAAATCGATGTAATTGTATATCACATTTCTAAATTTGACAGTAGAATACTCCAAACTAGATTTTTTATCCCATCTTGGTTAGCATTTTGGTAATAATTATTTTCTAATTGAAATATCGGTGAAAAGTCCACAAGGGTTTATAAAGTTATTTCCCTTTGTGATATCTGCATGTTTTCGACTCTACATAAATTCTAAAGAAATCCAGCGTTGTCTCCCCTGGCAAAGTGTAGACGAGATAACACGTGAAAACATGGTGCAAGACATAGAACTGAATGTTTACAACGTAACAGTAAGAAATATCAGATTATGCATTTTCCTCTGTTGATTTACATACTTTTCTAGAGAATCCCCCCCCCTCCTCCCCAGCGTCTTTAAAACATTATACATGCATTGGTACCCTAATTTCATGAATATCAGCGTCTTTACTCTAAATCTATTATGAATATCGAATAAGTCTTGGTACTCTTAGATCTATTTCATGAATATCGAATAAGTACTCTAAGATCTAATTTCATGAATATCGAATAAGTCTTGGTACTCTAAGATCTAATTTCATGAATATCGAATAAGTTTTGGTACTCTAAGATCTAATTTCATGAATATCGAATACGTTTTGGTACTCTAAGATCTAATTTCATGAATATCGAATAGGTTTTGGTTTTCTAATTTCATGAATATCGTAGATTTTGGTACTCTAAATTTCGCCATGATATCTAATTTCTAATGAATATCGAATAAGTTTTGGTACTCTAAGATCTAATTGCATGAATATCGAATACGTTTTGGTACTCTAAGATCTAATTTCATGAATATCGAATAAGTCTTGGTACTCTAAGATCTAATTTCATGAATATCGAATAGGTTTTGGTACTCTAAGATCTAATTTCATGAATATCGAATAGATTTTGGTACTCTAAGATCTAATTCGATCTAATTGCAAATACATGAATATCGAATAAGTTTTGGTACTCTAAGATCTAATTTCATGAATATCGAATAGGATTAATTTCACATGAATATCTCTTTGGTAAGATCTAATTTCATGAATATCGAATAGGTTTTGGTACTCTAAGATCTAATTTCACAAATATCGAATAAGTCTTGGTACCCTTAAAAATAAACAGTGAGGCAATGGCCATGTCGAAAGTGAATTAAATGACATTGACTAATATCAAAGCCCCATAGGAGCAAAGACGCCATACAAAGAAAACGTGCTACCAACCGAGCTAACTACGCTCCTTTACCTGCGACCTCTGCGTCGGTACCCATCGCCTCGAGATGAAAAGAAATCGTGCTATCAACCGAGCTAACTACGCTCCTTATTTTCTGTCTATTCTTTGTATTTGTCTCGTTTTTGTTCCTATGGGGCTTGTCATTATGTGATTATTGCACTTGAATTGAAAATTGTATGAACTAAGTTTGGGTGCTGTCATGGCACGAATTTGTGTGTGCCTTACGCAACCTTACCGAATTCATTATTTCTTCATTCAAATGCTGTAACCGTGATATTATTATACCTCTTTGAACTGTAATTTAAAAAAAAACATAAATATAAATTTCAAAAGTGATTATGATTTTTAATTTGAATTCTGGAGAAAAGAATGTAACCAATAAACAAATCAATTAGTGCTGTGGCAATCTTTACGTTGAAGGCGCTCCCGACAGCGGAGTAATTTTTCACGTCACGAAAACTATGCTAAGGAAACTACGTAGACCGGAACGAAACGAGATGTGCGATAGACTTAGATCTAGATGTCAATTGTACTGTCCAGTTACGGCCCTTTGCGACTTAGACACATCTGCGTGTATATAATCAGTTACTATAGAGATTAAAATCTGATGTATATAGCCGGCTATTTACACAATTTACTGTAATAATGGATGGAATTAAATATTTCTGGATACATTCAATCATCTGTCTGCAAAACAAAATTTTACTCATAAGTTTCATTTACTCTACCCATCACAGACCAGCATTTTCATTGACTTGATCTCTTCTGTTATTTATTCTCTTCCAGACTGTGCTGATCACAAATGAAAATCCGAATGACTCAACCACAAGTTCACCTCACCTTGTTGGACAAAGAGATCTGATATCCGGTGACATATATGCCAACTTTTCCATAGCATTTCTCGTTCTTCGTTTCGTCCTCTGCGTCATTGGTGTGATCACAAACAGTGTGTGCATCTTAACGTTCCGCACCATTGGATTTGGCAACAGCGTGACCATCATTTTCTTCCTTCTCGCTATTCTAGATTTATTCCAGGGTCTTATTGGTATTGCATACGTCATCACTGTTGTTGTTGATATTTTGGGAAAGTTCTAGATCTTTGGCTATCGCTTGAGCCCATGTTCGTATCAGTCATTTTGAACACTCTACAGCGAATGTTCACAAATTGTGCCAATTACTTTGTCACAACCTTCCTGGCCGTCCAGCGATGTCTATGTGTCGCCAAGCCACTCCACTTCAAAGGCATCTTCACCAGCCAAAGAACGTATGTGATGCTAGTTCCTATGACATTGGTTCCTATGGTGTCGTCTATGTCGCAACTCTCGCAACACTACTTTCGAAAAATAATCATCCCACCACAAAACTTATCAAAAATTATCTTGTTATTTAGACCTGCCAGACACGATATCGCAAAAACCGCCAAAATAATGTTTGGTCTAGTTCTGAACGTTGCCAGTCAATTACTGGTGACTCTATGCGTCATCGTGATGGCACGTGCGTTGGCCAAGTCGGTTCACTTCCGGCTACAAATATCGTCTGCTAATGACTCTAAAGAAGAAGGAGAGAAAACGTGCACGAATCAAAAGCCAAAGACAAGAAGGAAGCGTCGACCGCGTCAGAGCTTGGGACCAGCAAGGAGAAGCAGGTAATCATCCAGGTAGCTCTGATCTGTACAATCTACCTGATCTGTAATTGTCCTCGTCTGATATTAACACTTGTTGCCCTCGCTGTACCAGAATTGGACCTCTTCAAACGCTATCATTTCACATATCTTCTATGTTTTGACATCGCCAGTGTATTTCAACTAGCCAATGCGTCTACCAATTTTTTCATTTATTACAAATACAATAGCAGTTTCAGAAATGCCAGTTTTGCCTTTCGTGTTTCCAAGAAGACGTGATAATATTAACCTTCTTTGCGTAATTGGTGGGTGTTAAGAAAGGACACGATGATTCAAAGACCATGACCAAGACAACCCCATAATATATATATATATATATATATATATATATATATATATATATATATATATATATCTATATATATATATATATATATATATATATATATATATATATATATATATATATATATATATATATATATATATATATATATATATATATATATAGATAGATAGATAGATAGATATGTGTATATGTGTATATATGTAGGTTATGTACATGCCTCGCATTCACAATATATTGTCTCTAATTGAAGTCATATTATGTCTTAAATGTCTCCTCTTCTTTATGTAAACTGAGAACAAGGTTCGATATGCAAGGATGTAAGCAGAGTATGTAGGCTATTACCCACGTAATATGATTTCGTCATCTATGTTTTGATTCCTCCTGCAAATGCATTGTCCCTCTCTTTGATTTTGGACGTTTGGTAGGATTTATTACTTTTTTAAATTTTGCCCAGACTGCCTTGTAGACAGCCACGGGATCTTTAACATGCAGAGACTGTTGTGATCTGCACACGGGACCTCCTTTATATCATCCGTTCCAATGGGCCTAGGTGACGATCCACCTTCCTGGACCAGGGGGGGGGGTTGGGGGTAGATTTTGCTCGAAAAAACTTGAGAAAAAGTTTCAACCCTTGGTGGGTCTCGAACCCACTACCTTTTGTTGAGAGCCCTACACATTGCCTCTGAACTACCGATTCGCCTTGTCCCTTTTCATTTCCATTCTATCTTTTGAGTAAGATATTATGATTCTTGGATGGTGGTAATGTCATAATTATCTTCTTGATTAAAGTAGTCACAACATTGCATTTCTTTGTTTACTATTTCTTTACCCGCGAACATTTCAAGTTATGAAAGTTGTCGGGGCCTTGATTCTAACGTTGCTATTATTCTAAAGCATTATCTACCGTAGTTTAGATAATAAAATAATCAATTCGAGCTCTCTGAGCAAGTTCATTGTCGATGTCTCTTGGCTGGCAGTGTGTTCATAGGAGGAATATGCTCTTGCTTTCTCTCTCTCAGAGATCGTCTGCGTTGCAAGACTAACGTGAGTACATTTTCGGGATTTCAAGGGTTAGCCTGACCTCTCCCTTTGTCCTTTTTATGTGGAGTTATTGGAGAATCTTTTTTTTTTTTATTGTGATATTGAAGACTGTTTTTGATTTTGATATTGGAGAATCCATTTTTGATTGTGAGATTGGAGAATCTCTTTTCGATTGTGACATTGGAGAATCTGTTATTGATTGTGAGATTGGAGAATCTGTTATTGATTGTGAAACTGGAGAATCTGTTTTTGATTGTGAGGTTGGAGAATCTCTTTTCGATTGTGACATTAGAGAATATGTTATTGATTGGGACATTGGAGAATCGGTTTTTGATTCTAAATTGGAGAGTTTGTTTTTGATTGTGATATTGGAGAGTTTGTTTTTGATTGTGATATTGGAGAGTTTGTTTTTGATTGTGACAATGTGGAATATGGTTTTGAGTGTGGCATTGGGAGAATCTGTTTTTGATTGTGACATTGAAAAATTTGTTATTGATTGTGACATTGCAGAATCTGCTTTCGATTCTAACATTGTGGAATCTGGTTTTGATTGTAACATTGTGGAATCTGGTTTTGATTGTAACATTGTGGAATCTGTTTTTAATTGCAACATTGTGGAATCTGTTTTCGATTGTAACATTGTGGCATCTGTTTTCGATTGTAACATTATGGAATCTGTTTTCGATTGTAACATTGTGGAATCTGTTTTTGATTGTAAGCTTGGAGACACTTTTACATATTGCAAAATTGTATTAATGCCTGGCAATCTTTGCAATGAGCAATCTAATTCTTCTATTTTAAATTTTACACAAGCAGAACTCTTCATTTTAGACAACCTTTAGCATACTGTCTTTTTCCTCAGTATTTTCTTAAAGTATAGACTGTGAGTATAGTCTGTAAGCATAGACTGTAAGTATAGACTGTAAGTATAGACTGTGAGTATAGACTGTAAGTATAGACTGTAAGTATAGACTGTAAGTATAGACTGTAAGTATAGACTGTATGTATAGACTGTAAGTATAGACTGTAAGTATAGACTGTATAGAGTATAGGCTATAAGTATAGACTGTGAGTATAGACAGTAAGTGTAGACTGTAAGTATAGACTGTGAGTATAGGCTATAAGTATAGACTGTAAGTATAGACTGTGATTATAGACTGTAAGTATAGACTATGAGTATAGACTGTAAGTATAGACTGTGAGTATAGACAGTAAGTGTAGACAGTAAGTATAGACTGTAAGTATAGACTGTGAGTATAGACTGTAAGTATAGACTGTAAGTATAGACTGTAAGTATAGACTGTAAGTATAGACTGTAAGTATAGACTGTGAGTATAGACTGTAAGTATAGACTGTAAGTATAGACTGTAAGTATAGACTGTGAGTATAGACTGTGAGTATAGGCTATAAGTAGAGACTGTGAGTATAGACAGTAAGTGTAGACTGTAAGTATAGACTGTAAGTATAGACTACGTATAGACTATAAGTATAGACTGTGAATATAGACTGTGAGTATAGACTGTAAGTATAGACTGTAAGTATAGACAGTAAGTGTAGACTGTAAGTATAGACTGTGATTATAGACTGTGATTATAGACTGTAAGTATAGACTGTAAATATAGACTGTGATTATAGACTGTAGGTATAGACTATAAGTATAGACAGTAAGTGTAGACTGTAATTATAGACTGTGAGTATAGACTATGAGTATAGACTATAAGTATAGACTGTAAGTATAGACTGTAAGTATAGACTACGTATAGACTATAAGTATAGACTGTGAGTATAGACTGTAAGTATAGACTGTAAGTATAGACAGTAAGTGTAGATTGTAAGTATAGATTGTGATTATAGACTGTGATTATAGACTGTAAGTGTAGACTGTAAGTATAGACTATAAGTATAGACAGTAAGTGTAGACTGTGATTATAGACTGTGAGTATAGACTATAAGTATAGACTGTGAGTATAGACTGTAAGTATAGACTGTGAGTATAGACTGTAAGTATAGACTGTAAGTATAGACTGTGAGTATAGACTGTAAGTATAGACTGTGAGTATAGACTGTAAGTATAGACTGTATGTATAGACTGTAAGTATAGACTGTATGTATAGACTGTAAGTATATACTGTAAGTATAAACAACAAGTATAGGCTATAAGTATAGACAGTAAGTATAGACAGTAAGTATAGACAGTAAGTGTAGACTGTCAATTTAGGCTCTGAATATGTGGTAAGTATAGGTTGTAAGTATAGGCTGTAAGTATAGGTTGTAAGTATAGGTTGTAAGTATAGGTTGTAAGTATAGGTTGTAAGTATAGGTTGTAAGTATAGGTTGTAAGTATAGGTTGTAAGTATAGGTTGTAAGTATAGGTTGTAAGTATAGGTTGTAAGTATAGGTTGTATAGGTTGTAAGTAGGTTGTAGTATAGGTTGTAAGTATAGGTTGTAAGTATAGGTTGTAAGTATAGGTTGTAAGTATAGGTTGTAAGTATAGGTTGTAAGTATAGGTTGTAAGTATAGGTTGTAAGTATAGGTTGTAAGTATAGGCTGTATGCATAGCTGTAAGTATAGGTTGTAAGTATAGGTTGTAAGTATAGGTTGTAAGTATAGGCTGTAACTATAGGTTGTAAGTATAGGTTGTAAATGTGTGTTGTAAGTATAGGTTGTAAATATGTGTTGTAAGTATAGGTTGTAGTATAGGTTGTAAATATGTGTTGCAAGTATAGGTTGTAAATATGTGTTGTAAGTATAGGCTGTAAGTATAGGTTGTAAATATGTGTTGTAAGTATAGGCTGTAAGTATAGGTTGTAAATATGTGTTGTAAGTATAGGTTGTAAATATAGGCTGTAAGTATAGGTTGTAAATATGTGTTGTAAGTATAGGTTGTAAATATGTGTTGTAAGTATATAGGTTGTAAATATGTGTTGTAAGTATAGGTTGTAAATATGTGTTGTAAGTATAGGTTGTAAATATGTGTTGCAAGTATAGGTTGTAAATATGTGTTGTAAGTATAGGTTGTAAGTATAGGTTGTAAATATGTGTTGCAAGTATAGGTTGTAAATATGTGTTGTAAGTATAGGCTGTAAGTATAGGTTGTAAATATGTGTTTAAGTATAGGCTGTAAGTATAGGTTGTAAATATGTGTTGTAAGTATAGGTTGTAAGTATAGGCTGTAAGTATAGGTTGTAAATATGTGTTGTAAGTATAGGTTGTAAATATGTGTTGTAAGTATAGGTTGTAAGTATGGTTTGTAAATATGTGTTGTAAATATGTGTTGTAAAGTATAGGTTGTAAATATGTGTTGTAAGTATGTGTTGTAAGTATAGGTTGTAAAATATGTGTTGCAAGTATAGGTTGTAAATATGTGTTGTAAGTATAGGTTGTAAGTATAGGCTGTAAGTATAGGTTGTAAGTATAGGCTGTAAGTATAGGTTGTAAATATGTGTTGTAAGTATAGGTTGTAAATATGTGTTGCAAGTATAGGTTGTAAATATGTGTTGTAAGTATAGGTTGTAAGTATAGGTTGTAAATATGTGTTGTAAGTATAGGTTGTAAATATGTGTTGTAAGTATAGGTTGTAAATATGTGTTGTAAGTATAGGTTGTAAATATGTGTTGTAAGTATAGGTTGTAAATATGTGTTGTAAGTATAGGCTGTAAGTATAGGCTGTAAATATGTGTTATAAGTATAGGCTGTAAGTATAGGTTGTAAATATGTGTTGTAAGTATAGGTTGTAAGTATAGGTTGTAAATATGTGTTGTAAGTATAGGTTGTAAATATAGTGTTGTAAGTATAGGTTTTTAAGTATAGGTTGTAAATATGTGTTGTAAGTATAGGTTGTAAATATGTGTTGTAAGTATAGGCTTGTAAGTATAGGTTGTAAATATGTGTTGTAAGTATAGGCTGTAAGTATGGGTTATATATGTGTTATAAGTAGGCTGTAAATTAGGTTTGTAAATATGTGTTATAAAACAGGCTGTAAGTATAGGTTGTAAATATGTTGTAAGTATAGGTTGTAAATATGTGTTGTAAGTATAGGCTGTAAGTATAGGTTGTAAATATATGTGTTGTAAGTATAAGTTTAATATGTGTTGTAAGTATAGACTTTATAGTATAGGTTGTAATTATGTGTTGTAAGTATAGTTGTAAATAATATTTGTAAGTATAGGCTGTAAGTATGAGGTTGTAAATATGTGTTGTAAGTATAGGTTGTAAATATGTGTTGTAAGTATAGGCTGTAAGTATAGGTTGTAAATATGTGTTGTAAGTATAGGTTGTAAATATGTGTTGTAAGTATAGGCTGTAAGTATAGGTTGTAAATATGTGTTGTAAGTATAGGCTGTAAGTATAGGTTGTCAATATGTGTTGTAAGTATAGGTTGTAAATATGTGTTGTAAGTATAGGTTGTAAATATGTGTTGTAAGTATAGGCTGTAAGTATAGGTTGTAAATATGTGTTGTAAGTATAGGTTGTAAATATGTGTTGTAAGTATAGGTTGTAAGTATGTTTTGTAAGTAAAGGTTGTAAGTATAGGTTGTAAGTATGTTTTGTAAGTAAAGGTTGTAAGCATAGGTTGTAAATATGTTTTGTAAGTATAGGTTGTAAGTATAGGTTGTAAATATGTGTTGTAAGTATAGGTTGTAAGTATAGGTTGTAAATATGTGTTGTAAGTATAGGTTGTAAGTATAGGTTGTAAATATGTGTTGTAAGTATAGGTTGTAAGTATAGGTTGTAAGTATGTGTTGTAAGTATAGGTTGTAAGTATAGGTTGTAAGTAAAGGTTGTAAGTATGTGTTGTAAGTATAGGTTGTAAGTATAGGTTGTAAGTATAGGTTGTAAGTATAGGTTGTAAGTATGTGTTGTAAATATAGGTTGTAAGTATAGGTTGTAAATATGTGTTGTAAGTATAGGTTGTAAGTATAGGTTGTAAATATGTGTTGTAAGTATAGGTTGTAAGTATGTTTTCTAAGTAAAGGTTGTAAGTATAGGTTGTAAGTATGTTTTGTAAGTAAAGGTTGTAAGTATAGGTTGTAAGTATGTTTTGTAAGTAAAGGTTGTAAGTATAGGTTGTAAATATGTGTTGTAAGTATAGGTTGTAAGTATAGGTTGTAAATATGTGTTGTAAGTATAGGTTGTAAGTATAGGTTGTAAATATGTTTTGTAAGTAAAGGTTGTAAGTATAGGTTGTAGATATGTTTTGTAAGTAAAGGTTGTAAGTATAGGTTGTAAATATGTGTTGTAAGTATAGGTTGTAAGTATAGGTTGTAAATATGTGTTGTAAGTATAGGTTGTAAGTATAGGTTGTAAATATGTTTTGTAAGTAAAGGTTGTAAGTATAGGTTGTAAATATGTTTTGTAAGTAAAGGTTGTAAGTATAGGTTGTAAATATGTGTTGTAAGTATAGGTTGTAAATATGTTTTGTAAGTAAAGGTTGTAAGTATAGGTTGTAAATATGTGTTGTAGGTATAGGTTGTAAGTATGTTTTGTAAGTAAAGGTTGTAAGTATAGGTTGTAAATATGTGTTGTAAGTATAGGTTGTAAGTATAGGTTGTAAGTATAGGTTGTAAATATGTGTTGTAAGTATAGGTTGTAAATATAGGTTGTAAATATGTGTTGTAAGTATAGGTTGTAAGTATAGGTTGTAAATATGTGTTGTAAGTATAGGTTGTAAATATGTTTTGTAAGTAAAGGTTGTAAGTATAGGTTGTAAGTATAGGTTGTAAATATAGGTTGTAAATATGTGTTGTAAGTATAGGTTGTAAATATGTTTTGTAAGTAAAGGTTGTAAGTATAGGTTGTAAATATAGGTTGTAAGTAAAGGTTGTAAGTATAGGTTGTAAATATGTGTTGTAAGTAAAGGTTGTAAGTATAGGTTGTAAATATGTGTTGTAAGTATAGGTTGTAAATATGTTTGTAAGTATAGGTTGTAAGTATAGGTTGTAAATATGTTTTGTAAGTAAAGGTTGTAAGTATAGGTTGTAAATATGTGTTGTAAGTATAGGTTGTAAATATGTTTTGTAAGTATAGGTTGTAAGTATAGGTTGTAAATATGTTTTGTAAGTAAAGGTTGTAAGTATAGGTTGTAAATATGTGTTGTAAGTATAGGTTGTAAGTATAGGTTGTAAATATGTGTTGTAAGTATAGGTTGTAAGTATAGGTTGTAAATATGTGTTGTAAGTATAGGTTGTAAGTATAGGTTGTAAATATGTGTTGTAAGTATAGGTTGTAAATATGTGTTGCAAGTATAAGTTGTAAATATGTGTTGTAAGTATAGGTTGTAAATATGTGTTGTAAGTATAGGTTGTAAATATGTGTTGTAAGTATAGGTTGTAAATATGTGTTGTAAGTATAGGTTGTAAATATGTGTTGTAAGTATAGGTTGTAAATATGTGTTGCAAGTATAGGTTGTAAATATGTGTTGTAAGTATAGGTTGTAAGTATAGGTTGTAAATATGTGTTGTAAGTATAGGTTGTAAATATGTGTTGTAAGTATAGGCTGTAAGTATAGGTTGTAAATATGTGTTGTAAGTATAGGCTGTAAGTATAGGTTATAAATATGTGTTGTAAGTATAGGTTGTAAGTATAGGTTGTAAGTATAGGTTGTAAATATATGTTGCAAGTATAGGTTGTAAATATGTGTTGTAAGTATAGGCTGTAAGTATAGGTTATAAATATGTGTTGTAAGTATAGGTTGTAAATATGTGTTGCAAGTATAGGTTGTAAATATGTGTTATAAGTATAGGTTGTAAATGTATGTGTTGTAAGTATAGGTTGTAAATATGTGTTGTAAATATAGGTTGTAGTATGTTGTAAATATGGAGGTTGCCTGTATAGCTATGTGTTACAGAAGTATAGATTTGTAAATATGTGTAAGTATAGGTTGTAAATATGTATTGTAAGTATAGGCTGTAAGTATAGGTTGTAAATATGTGTTGTAAGTATAAGCTGTAAGTTATAGGTTGTAAGTATAAATATCAAGCATATTATTTAACAAGTATAAGCTGTAAGTATAGTTTGCCAAATATAGGTTGTAAGTATAGTTGTAAATATGGATTTGTAAATATAGAGTTGTAAATATAGGTTGTAAGTATAGGTTGTAAGTATAGGCTGTAAGTATAGGTTGTAAATATGTGTTGTAAGTATAAGCTGTAAGTATAGGTTGTAAGTATAAGCTGTCAATATGTGTTGTAAGTATAAGCTGTAAGTATAGGTTGTAAATATAGGTTGTAAGTATAGGTTGTAAATATAGGTTGTAAATATAGGTTGTAATATAGGTTGTAAGTATAGGTTGTAAATATGGTTGTAAGTATAGGTTGTAAGTAAAGGTTGTAAGTAAAGGTTGTAAGTATAGGTTGTAAGTAAAGGTTGTAAGTATAGGTTGTAAGTATAGCCTGTGAATTATAGTAAATAAGGTTGTAAGTATAGCCTGTGAGTAAAGGTTGTAAGTAAAAGTTGTAAGTAAAGTGTTGTAAGTATAAGTTGTAAGTATAGGTTGTAAATAAGGTTGTAAGTAAAGGTTTAAATAAGGTTGTAAAGGTTGTAAGTAAAGGTTGTAAGTATAAAATATGTTGTAAGTAGGTTGTAGGTTGTAAGTATAGCCTGTAAGTATAGGTTGTAAGTATAGCCTGTGAGTAAAGGTTGTAGTAAAGGTTGTAAGTAAAGTTTGTAAGTATAGGTTGTAAGTATAGGTTGTAAGTAAAGGTTGTAAGTATAGGTTGTAAGTATAGCCTGGGAGTAAAAAGGTTGTAAGTAAAGGTTGTAAGGGTTGTAGAAATGAGTTGTATTAAAGGTTGTAAGTATAGCCTGTAAGTAAAGGTTGTAAGTAAAGGTTGTAAGTATAGCCTGTAAGTAAAGGTTGTAAGTAAAGGTTGTAAGTAAGGTTGTAAGTATAGGTTTGTAAGTATAGTTGTAGTATAACCTGTGAGTAAGGTTGTAAGTAAAGGTTGTAAGTAAAGGTTGTAAGTAAAGGTTATAAGAAGGTTGTGAGTAAAGGTTGTAAGTATAGGTTGTAAGTAAAGGGACAGGTATAGCCTGTAAGTAAAGGTTGTAAGTATAGGTTGTAAGTATAGGTTGTAAGTATAGGTTGTAAGTAAAGGTTGTAAGTATAGGTTGTAAGTATAGGTTGTAAGTATAGTCAGAGTTGTAAGTATAGGTTGTAAGTAAAGGTTGTAAGTATAGGTTGTAAGTATAGGTTGTAAGTATAGGTTGTAAGTATAGGTTGTTATTAGGTTAGCCTGTGAGTAAAGGTTGTAAGTATAGTTGTAAGTAAAGGTTGTAAGTATAGTTGTAAGTAAAGGTTGTAAGTATAGCCTTAGTAAAGGTTGTGTTATTATAGGTTATAATTATAGGTTGTAAGTATAGCCTGTAAGTAAAAGTTGGTTGTAGGCAAAGGTTGTAGTATAGGTTATGGTATAGCCTGGTGAGTAAAAGGTTGTAAGTAAAGTTGTAAGCAAAGTTTATTAGTATAGCCTGTAAGAGTTGTGAGTAAAGGTTGTAAATAAGTTGTAAGTATAGGTTGTAAGTAAGGTTATGAGTAAAGGTCAGGTTGTAAGTAAAGGTTGTAAGTATGGGTTGTAAGTATAGCCTGTGAGTAAAGGTTGTAAGTAAAGGTTGTAAGTAAAGGTTGTAAGTATAGCCTGTGAGTAAAGGTTGTAAGTATAGCCTGTGAGTAAAGTTGTAAGTAAAGGTTGTAAGTAAAGGTTGTAAGTATAGTTGTAAGTATAGGTTGTAAGTAAGGTTGTAAGTAAAGGTTGTAAGTAAGGTTGTAAGTAAAGGTTGTAAGTAAAGGTTGTAAGTATAGGTTGTAAGTATAGCCTGTAAGTATAGGTTGTAAGTATAGCCTGTAGTAAAAGGTTAAGTAAGGTTGCAAGTAAGGTTGTAAGTATAGCCTGTGAGTAAAGGTTTAAGTAAAGGTTGAGTAAAGGTTGTAAGTATAGCCTGTAAGTAAAAGGTTGTGAGTATAGGTTGTAAGTAAAGGTTGTAAGTATAGCCTGTGAGTAAAGGTTGTAAGTAAAGGTTGTAAGTAAAGGTTGTAAGTAAAGGTTGTAAGTAAAGGTTGTAAGTATAGCCTGTGAGGTAAACGTTGTAAGTAAGGTTGTAAGTAAAGGTTGTAAGTATAGCGTTGTGAGTAAGGTTGTAGTAAAGGTTGTAAGTAAAGTTGTAAGTAAAGGTTGTAAGTAAGGTTGTAAGTAAAGGTTGTAAAGAAGCCTGTGAGTAAAGGTTGTGAGTAAAGGTTGTTAAAGTAAAGGTTGTAAGTAAGGTTGTAAGTAAGTTAGTAAGTAAAGGTTATAGTAAAGGTTGTAAGTAAAGGTTGTAAGTAAAGGTGTGAGTAAAGGTTGTAAGTAAAGGTTGTAAGTATAGCCTGTAGAAAGGTTGTAAGTAAAGCCTTGTAAAGTATAGCCGGTGAGTAAAGCCTTGTGAGTAAAGGTTGTAAGTATAGCCTGTGAGTAAACGTTGTAAGTAAAGGTTGTAATTAAAAGGTTGTAAGTAAAGGTTGTAAGAAGGTTGTGTTTGTGCAGCCTGTAAGTAAAGGTTGTAAGTATAACCTGTAGTAAAGGTTGTAAGTAAAAAGGTGTAAGTATAGCCTGTGAGTAAAGGTTAGGCATAGCCTCAGAGTAAGGTTGTAAGTAAATAGCCTGTGAGTAAAGGTTGTAAGTAAAGGTTGTAAGTATAGCCTGTGAGTAAGGTTGTAAGTAAAGGTTGTAAGTATAGCCTGTAGTAAAGGTTGTAAGTAAAGGTTGTAGTAAGGTTGTAGTAAAGGTTGTAAGTAAAGGTTGTAAGTAAGGTTGTAAGTAAGGTTGTAAGTAGTTGTAGTATAGCCTGTGAGTAAACGTTGTAAGTAAAGTAAAGTTGTAAGTAAAGGTTGTAAGTATAGCCTGTGAGTAAAAGGGATTGTAAGTAAAGGTTGTGAGTAAAGGTTGTAAGTATAGCCTGTGAGTAAACGTTGTAAGTAAAGGTTGTAAGTAAAGGTTGTAAGTAAAGGTTGTAGTAAAGTTGTAAGTAAAGTAAAGGTTGTGGTAAAGGTTGTAAGTATAGCCTGTAAGTAAAGGTTGTAAGTAAAGGTTGTAAGTAAAGCCTGTAGAGTAAAGGTTGGCAAGTAAGGTTGTAAGTAAAGGTTAGTAAAGGTTGTAAGTATAGCCTGTGAGTAAGGTTGTAAGTATAGCCTGGAGTTAAAGGTTAATATAGCTAAGAGTAAAGGTTGTGAGTAAAGGTTGTAAGTAAAGCCTGTGAGTAAAGGGTTCAGATTAAAGGTTGTAAGTATAGCCTTGTGAGAAGTTAAGAGTATAGTTGTGAGTAAAGGTTGTGTTAGTTGTAAGTATAGCCTGTGAGTAAAGGCTGTGAGTAAAGGTTGTAAGTAAAGGTTGTAAGTATAGCCTGTGAGTAAAGGTTGTAAGTATAGCCTGTGAGTAAAGGTTGTAAGTAAAGGTTGTAAGTAAAGGTTGTAAGTAAGGTTGTTGTAAGTATAGCCTGTGAGTAAAGGTTGTAAGTAAGCTCTGAGTAAAGGTTGTAAGTATAGCCTGTGAGTAAAGGTTGTAAGTAAAGGTTGTAGCTAGCAGGAGTAAAGGTTGTAAGTATAGCCTGTGAGTAAAGGTTGTAAGTATAGCCTGTGAGTAAAGGTTGTAAGTAAAGGTTGTAAGTATAGCCCAAGTAAAGCCTGTAAGTAAAGGTTGTAAGTATAGCCTGTGAGTAAAGGTTGTAAGTGTAGCCTGTGAGTAAAGGTTGTAAGAAGGTTGTCAATAAAGGTTGTGTAAAGGTTGTAGTAAAGGTTGTGAGTAAAGCCTGTGAGTAAAGGTTGTAAGAAAAGGTTGTAAGTAAAGGTTGTAAGTAAAGGTTGCAAGTAAAGGTTGTGTTAAAGGTTGTAAGTAAAGGTTGTAAGTAAAGGTTGTAAAAGGTTCCAAGTGGAAGGTTCTAAGTAAAGGTTCTAAGTAAAGGTTCTAAGTAAAGGTTGTGTTAAAGGTTGTAAGTAAAGGTGTAAGTAAAGCCTGTAAGTAAAGGTTGTAAGTAAAGGTTGTAAGTATAGCTCAGAGGTTGTGTAAGTAAAGGTTGTAAGTATAGCCTGTGTAGGAAGTGTTGTAAGTAAAGGTTGTGAGTATAGCCTGTGAGTAAAGGTTGTGTAAAGCCTGTGAGTAAAGGTTGTATAGCCTAGCAAGGTTGTAAGTATAGCCTGTGAGTAAAGGTTGTAAGTATAGCTCAGAGTAAATAAAGGTTGTAAGTATAGCCTGTGAGTAAAGGTTGTAAGTATAGCCTGTGAGTAAAGGTTGTAAGTAAAGGTTGTAAGTATAGCCTGTGAGTAAAGGTTGTAAGTAAAGGTTGTGAGCATAGCCTGTGAGTAAAGGTTGTGGGCAAAGGTTGTAAGTATAGCCTGTGAGTAAAGGTTGTAAGTAAAGGTTGTAAGTATAGGTTGTAAGTAAAGGTTGTAAGGAAGAAGGTGATAAAGGTTGTGAGTAAAGGTTGTAAGTTGTAAGTAAAGGTTGTAAGTAAAGGGTGTGTGGGCTGTAAGCATAGCCTGTAAGTTGTAAGTATAGCCTGTGAGTAAAGGTTGTAAGTAAAGGTTGTAAGTATAGCCTGTGAGTAAAGGTTGTAAGTATAGCCAGAGTAAAGGTTGTAAGTATAGCCTGTGAGTATAGCCTGTGAGTAAAGGTTGTAAGTATAGCCTGTAGTAAAGGTTGTGTTATAGCCTGTAAGTAAAGCCTGTGAGTAAAGGTAAGTAAAGGTTGTAAGTATAGCCTGTAAGTAAAGGTTGTAAAGTAAAGGTTGTAAGTATAGCCTGTGAGTAAAGGTTGTAAGTATAGCCTGTGAGTAAAGGTTGTAAGTAAAGGTTGTAATAAAGGTTGTAAGTATAGCCTGTAAGTAAAGGTTGTAAGTATAGCCTGTAAAAGCTAGCAAGTATAGGGAGTTGTAAGTATAGCCTGTGAGTAAAGGTTGTAAGAAAGTAAGTTGTAAGTATAGCCTGTGAGTAAAGGTTGTAAAGTATAGGTTGTAAGTAAAGGTTGTAAGTATAGCCTGTGAGTAAAGGTTGTAAGTAAAGGCTAAAGTATAGTCAGAGTAAAGGTTGTGGCAAGGTTGTAAGTATAGCCTGTAGAGCAAAGTTGTAAGTAAAGGCTGTAAGTAAAGGTTGTGAGTAAAGGTTGTAAGTATAGGTTGTGGGCTAGGTTGTGGGCATAGCCTGTGAGTAAAGGTTGTAAGTAAAGGTTGTAGGTATAGGTTGTAAGTATAGGTTGTAAGTATAGCCTGTGAGTAGGTTGTAAGTAAAGGTTGTAAGTAAAGGTTGTAAGTAGGTTGTAAGTAAAGGTTGTAAGTATAGCCTGTGAGTAAAGG
This sequence comes from Doris montereyensis, assembly GCA_037039925.1. Taxonomy (NCBI): domain Eukaryota; kingdom Metazoa; phylum Mollusca; class Gastropoda; order Nudibranchia; family Dorididae; genus Doris; species Doris montereyensis. The sequence continues at coordinate 143,462 of JAXRKP010001068.1, read as the reverse complement.
TTGTAAGTAGTGAAGGTTGTAAGTATAGCCTGTGAGTAAAGGTTGTAAGTAAAGGTTGTAAGTATAGCCTGTGAGTAAAGGTTGTGAGTAGCCTGTAAGTAAAGGTTGTAAGTATAGGTGAGTAAAGGCTGGGTGTAGCCTGTGAGTAAAGGTTGTCAAGTAAAGGTTGTGTAAGTAAAGGTTGTAAGTTAAGGTTGTAAGTAAAGGTTGTAAGTAAAGCCTGTAAGTAAAGGTTGTAAGTAAAGGTTGTGGCATAGCCTGTGAGTAAAGGTTGTAAGTAAAGGTTGTAAGTATAGCCTGTAAGTAAAGGTTGTAAGTATAGGTTCTATAAAGGTTGTAAGTATAGCCTGTGAGTAAAAGGCTGTAAGTAAAGGTTGTAAGTAAAGGTTGTAAGCATAGCCTGTAAGTAAAGGTTGTAAGTATAGCCTGTAAGTAAAGGTTGTAAGTAAAGGTTGTAAGTAAAGGTTGTAAGTAAAGCCTGTAAGGTTGTATGAAAGGTTGTAAGTAGAAATATAGCCTGTAAGTAAAGGTTGTAAGTATAGCCTGTGAGTAAAGGTTGTAAGTATAGCCTGTGAGTAAAGGTTGTAAGTAAAGGTTGTAAGTAAAGGTTGTAAGTAAAGGTTGTAAGTATAGCCTGGGAGTAAAGGTTGTAAGTAAAGGTTGTAAGTATAGCCTGTGAGTAAAGGTTGTAAGTAAAGGTTGTAAGTATAGCCTGTGAGTAAAGGTTGTAAGTAAAGGTTGTAAGTAAAGGTTGTAAGTATAGCCTGGGAGTAAAGGTTGTAAGTAAAGGTTGTAAGTATAGCCTGTGAGTAAAGGTTGTAAGTATAGCCTGTGAGTAAAGGTTGTAAGTATAGCCTGTGAGTAAAGGTTGTAAGTATAGCCTGTGAGTAAAGGTTGTAAGTAAAGGTTGTAAGTAAAGGTTGTAAGTAAAGGTTGTAAGTATAGCCTGGGAGTAAAGGTTGTAAGTAAAGGTTGTAAGTATAGCCTGTGAGTAAAGGTTGTAAGTAAAGGTTGTAAGTATAGCCTGTGAGTAAAGGTTGTAAGTAAAGGTTGTAAGTAAAGGTTGTAAGTATAGCCTGGGAGTAAAGGTTGTGAGTAAAGGTTGTAAGTATAGCCTGTGAGTAAAGGTTGTAAGTATAGCCTGTGAGTAAAGGTTGTAAGTAAAGGTTGTAAGTATAGCCTGTGAGTAAAGGTTGTAAGTAAAGGTTGTAAGTATAGCCTGTGAGTAAAGGTTGTAAGTAAAGGTTGTAAGTATAGCCTGTGAGTAAAGGTTGTAAGTAAAGGTTGTAAGTAAAGGTTGTAAGTAAAGGTTGTAAGTATAGCCTGTAAGTAAAGGTTGTAAGTATAGCCTGTGAGTAAAGGTTGTAAGTAAAGGTTGTAAGTAAAGGTTGTAAGTATAGCCTGTGAGTAAAGGTTGTAAGTAAAGGTTGTAAGTATAGCCTGTGAGTAAAGGTTGTGAGTAAAGGTTGTAAGTATAGCCTGTGAGTAAAGGTTGTAAGTAAAGGTTGTAAGTATAGCCTGTGAGTAAAGGTTGTAAGTAAAGGTTGTAAGTAAAGGTTCTAAGTAAAGGTTGTAAGTATAGGCTGTAAGTAAAGGTTGTAAGTATAGCCTGTGAGTAAAGGTTGTAAGTAAAGGTTGTAAGTAAAGGTTCTAAGTAAAGGTTGTAAGTAAAGGTTGTAAGTAAAGGTTGTAAGTAAAGGTTGTAAGTAAATGTTGTAAGTAAAGGTTGTAAGTAAAGGTTGTAAGTAAAGGTTGTAAGTAAAGGTTGTAAGTAAAGGTTGTAAGTAAAGGTTCTAAGTAAAGGTTGTAAGTAAAGGTTGTAAGTAAAGGTTGTAAGTATAGCCTGTGAGTAAAGGTTGTAAGTAAAGGTTGTAAGTAAAGGTTCTAAGTAAAGGTTGTAAGTATAGGCTGTAAGTAAAGGTTGTAAGTATAGCCTGTGAGTAAAGGTTGTAAGTAAAGGTTGTAAGTAAAGGTTCTAAGTAAAGGTTGTAAGTAAAGGTTGTAAGTATAGCCTGTAAGTAAAGGTTCTAAGTAAAGGTTGTAAGTAAAGGTTGTAAGTAAAGGTTGTAAGTAAAGGTTGTAAGTAAAGGTTGTAAGTGAAGGTTGTAAGTAAAGGTTGTAAGTAAAGGTTGTAAGTAAAGGTTCTAAGTAAAGGTTGTAAGTAAAGGTTGTAAGTATAGCCTGTGAGTAAAGGTTGTAAGTATAGGCTGTGAGTAAAGGTTGTAAGTATAGCCTGTGAGTAAAGGTTGTAAGTATAGGCTGTGAGTAAAGGTTGTAAGCATAGGTTGTGAGTAAAGGTTGTAAGTATAGGCTGTGAGTAAAGGTTGTAAGCATAGGTTGTGAGTAAAGGTTGTAAGCATAGGTTGTGAGTAAAGGTTGTAAGTATAGGCTGTGAGTAAAGGTTGTAAGCATAGGTTGTGAGTAAAGGTTGTAAGTATAGGCTGTGAGTAAAGGCTGTAAGCATAGGCTGTGAGTAAAGGTTGTACGTATAGGCTGTGAGTAAAGGTCGTAAGTATAGGCTGTGAGTAAAGGTTGTAAGTAAAGGTTGTAAGAAGGTTGTAAGTAAAGGTTGTAAGTAAAGGTTGTAAGTAAAGGTTGTAAGTGGTGGTTGTAAGTATAGCCTGTGAGTAAAGGTTGTAAGTAAAGGCTGTAAGTATAGCCTGTGAGTAAAGGTTGTGGCAAAGGTTGTAAGTAATCGGTTGTGTTAAAGGTTGTGTTGTGGGAAGGTTGTGAAGGAAGGTTGTAAGTATAGCCTATGAGTAAAGGTTGTAAGTAAAGGTTGTAAGTAAAGGTTGTGGCAGTTATTGTAAGTAAAGGTTGTAAGTATAGCCTGTGAGTAAAGGGGCAAAGGTTGTATAAAGGCTGTAAGTATAGCTCAGAGTGTTGGGTTGTAAGTAAAGGTTGTAAGTATAGCCTGTGAGTACAGGGCATAGCCTGTGAGTAAAGGTTGTAAGTATAGGTTGTGAGTAAAGGTTGTAAGCATAGGTTGTGAGTAAAGGTTGTAAGCAAAGGTTGTAAAGTAAAGGTTGTAAGTATAGGTTGTGAGTAAAGGTTGTAAGCAGTAGGTTGTGAGTAAAGGTTGTAAGTATAGGTTAGAGTAAGGTTGTAAGCATAGGTTGTGAGTAAAGGTTGTAAGTATAGGCTGTGAGTAGGTTGTAAGAGGCTGTGAGTAAAGGTTGTAAGTATAGGCTGTGAGTAAAGGTTGTAAGCAGTAAAGGTTGTGAGTAAAGGTTGTAGCATAAGCATAGGCTGAGTAAAGGTTGTAAGTATAGGTTGTAAGCCATAGGTTGTGAGTAAAGGCTGTGAGTAAAGGTTAAAGCATAGGTTAGAGAAGCTGTGAGTAAAGGCTTTGAGTAAAGGTTGTAAGCCTAGGCTTATAAAAGGAGAAGGTTGTAAAGGCTGTGAGAAGAGTAAAGGTTGTAAGCATAGGCTGTGAGTAAAGGCTGTGAGTAAAGGCTGTGT
>JAXRKP010001068.1:130000-135000 GCA_037039925.1 Doris montereyensis | reverse complement strand
AGTGATCTGATAAAATGTTAGATCTACGTATTTCTAGATCTAAATCTATTTTTGTTCAAGTTTATAGATATATCTATACTGCATTCGATCTAGATATAGAATTTTATGCAGTCTTAAGATCTAGACCTATTGAGACCAAAAGACATAGATCTAGATCTAGATTTAAGTCTTAAGTCTATATTCGAGAAGTAATATTCATGTCTTTGAACCAAGGGCAACCGGTTGATGGCAAAGATTGGTCTACGTTAAGAAAAGTAGTGCATTCCCGTTATTACGTCATTCACCCCCAAAATAATGTTTAAAAATACATCTGGGGTTTTTCCAACTTTCTAAAACGTCTGCCATGGGTCTAATTGCCCTGCATATTTCACACGGTGACAATTTTTATTGTCATTAAGATGACAACTTAATGCGTTCTGTTTATGAAGGAAGATGATGGCGAGAGATCTATCACGTCAACTCCAGGGCATTTGCTTGCTTGGTCTTCTACTTCAGAATTCCCTCTTTGCTCTAGTCAACGCTCTTCCAGGTAAAAGAATGTTATTTTTTAACATAAATAAATTATTGCTGTTTTAGAATTAATATAATTATCAGGTCATTTTTTTTCCAAATAACTTCGTCTTACAAATTGATTTTATTTATGTTTATATCCATATGATACTGTTTCTATGTCTATCCCACCCGGAGATTATCTCTTATGGTTGACGTGGTAAATTCAATGAAACAAAGTATATCTATATATCTATCTTTCTTTTATTTATTTATCTTTCTATTAATCTATCTATCTATCTATCTACTTACCTTTTAATCACTTCATTAATATATCTTCCTATGGCAGATGTTTGTATATTTTTCTATCTGTTCATCTATTCATATATTTCTCATTAGACAAATCCAATTATCTATCATGTATCTATGTTTCTATCTACTTCTCTGTCATTCCCCTTACCTATCAACCTACTTACCTATGTATCTGCCATCGATCTATGTATACACATATGTATTTGTGCATCTATCGATTTAACTATCTACATAGATGCATACGTATCTTTTCTTCCTATGTAACTACGTTGTAACTGTTGAAATGCATTCGATTGAATTATCATTTTTATTTGTATTCATCTAGATCTATCTGGCTATCAACATAATATCAAACTTTCTATAGAACTGTATCAAGTTCCCTCCCCCTCTCCGGTCTCTCTCTCTCTCTCTCTCTCTCTCTCTCTCTCTCTCTCTCTCTCTCTCTCTCTCTCTCTCTCTCTCTCTCTCTCTCTCTCTCTCTCTCTCTCTCTCTCTCTCTCTCTCTCTCTCTCTCTCTCTCTCTCTCTCTCTCTCTCTCTCTCTCTCTCCCTTTCTCTCTCCAGAAAAATAAATTCTGACCGTAGTTATCTCGGTTGGTAGCACGCTTTCTTTTCATGGCGAGGTGATGGGTGCCGACGCAGAGGTCGTGGGTTTGATCCACATGGTGGGCAGGATTCTCTCTGTCTATTCCATGTACAAGTAGAAGTATTAGTTTCGTCTTTGTTCCTATGGGGCATTCACATTATTTACTGATTTACTGTCATTTCCTTTACTTCACTGTTTGTCATTATTACATTAGATTGAATTAGGAAAAGCATTCAGTTTAGTTGGCCAATCAAGTTTGAAGATTTTATTTCATTTTCATGCTTTTGTTTTCGATTTCTTTTGCCCTGAGATTGCATGAATCTTTATGGCGGCACCTGCGTTAACAAGTACTTCAACACATGTCTGCCCGGGTATCGATACACGCTGAGTGGGTGTGGCTACCAGGAAAATGTGCTGCGTACCACCTGTCACTCAAACGTTAGTCCCGCCCATCAATAATGGTAACTCTCTTCAATTTCATGCTTTATAGTTAGCAGTATTTTTCATTGAGGCTATTTTTAATTAATGTTCTTGTCGTTTGATGTTTGATTTTTTGGGGAGGCGGGGGAAGGGGGGAGGAGTGGAAAGAGGTGGGCGGGGGAGGGAGAGAAGATGCTGATGCTTTTGATTCGTTTCAATTTTACTGTCGGTTTGTTTTTGTATGGTTTGGTTACGGTCTGTTTGCAGGTTTCTGAAATTGTGTTTACTTTCATTGAATAATGTGGCTTATGTCTAGTTTGCTGGTTTTGTGTGTGTGTGGGGGAGCTTAAGTTGAGATATTATAGAAATGACTATATAGAACAAAGGAATAAGCTACACATTTCATTTAAAATTCTTGTTTTATTTTATGTTCGAATGCTGCATAGATTTGCTTGTTCATTGTGTTGGAAAGTAAATCAATCTACAGGCTACCAAGGTCTGCACCACGTGACTGACTCGTGGAGTACGCGTGATGATAGCCATTTCAAGTGTTTTCTCCGACGCTCTCCGACGCTGACATGATAACTATAATTTTTCCATTACAGTGTTAGTTGTTCGTTATCGTTTGAGTTTTTGTTTGTTGTAACTTGATTTCAGGATAAGACCCAATCGTAGGCCTAACCCCTATCCATAGATAGTGGGTTTTTTTTCTTCTCTCAATCAAGACTACAGGAGGGTGGGGGGGGAGGGTGGTGGGGTTGTGAAGACATTCCGCAGCTTGAAGGAATATGTTTTTATTTATTTGTTGAAACGCATGTCATAAAAGTGACACAGGACCTTTCTCAGCTTTTCTCACCGTGATCAAAGAGAGAGCCGATCAGAGCGTCTGTCTGGCAGATCATCGTTGACAGCCGAGTTGGGGAGGGAACAGACAGGGTGACGAGAGCCTCTAGACAGCTAAGACTAAGCGTTATCTTGCCGACGTGTACATTTTGGTTTAGATCAAACTAACATACACAGACACACACACATACACACATACACAGACACACACACAGATACACATATACACACATACGTACACAGACACACACAGACATACACACACATACACACATATACACAGACATACACACACATACACACACATACACACACACGTTCACAGACACACACACATACACACATGTACACACACAGACACACACATACACACACACGTATACAGACACACACACATACACACACATACATACACATATACACACACAGACACACACTCATACACAGACACACACACACACACACACGTGCGTGGCAAGTTTTGTTAGGCCTACTGGCGAGTTCATTTTTTCACATGAGTTGACTCTTTATAAATGCAACCGATTGAAGACATACTTGTAAAAACATGTTGCACTTTGGCGGTCAAGCCAGCCGTTGTTACATTTTGAGGGGGATAATTAGCGGTGTATAATTCTGTGACATGAAAAAAATCGTGCATTATGACGAACCGTGCAATTTGGCGGCATGCAATTTGGCGGAGACTACTGTAATAGAGAATCAGAATCAGAATCCTTTTTTTGTGTCTGGACAGAGAAATTTGATTTGATCATGGTGACAGGACAACAAAATACATCTATACCTACATCTATTTATCTATCTATCTATCTATCTATCTATCTATCTATCTATCTATCTATCTATCTATGTATCTATCTATCTATCTATCTATGTATCTATCTATCTATCTATCTATCTATCTATGTATCTATCTATCTATCTATCTATCTATCTATCTATCTATCTATCTATCTATCTATCTCTATCTATGTATCTATCTATCTATCTATCTATGTATCTATCTATCTATCTATCTATCTATCCTATCTATCTATGTATCTATCTATCTATCTATCTATCTATCTATCTATCTATCTATCTATCTATGTATGTATCTATCTATCTATCTATCTATCTATCTATCTATCTATCTATCTATCTATCTATCTATCTATCTATGTATCCATCTATCTATCTATCCATCCATCCGTCCATCCACCTATCTATCTATCTATCCATCTATCTATCTATCCATCCATCCATCCATCCGTCCATCCACTTATCTATCTATTTATCTATCTATCTATCTATCTATCTATCTATCTATCTATCTATCTATCTATCCACCTATCTATCTATCTATCTATCCTATGTATCCATCTATCTATCTATCTATCCATCCTATCCATCCTATCTATCTATCTATGTATCCATCTATCTATCTATCCACCTATCTATCTATCTATCTATCTATCTATCTATCTATCTATCTATCCACCTATCTATCTATCTATCTATCTATCTATCTATCTATCTATCTATCTATCTATCTATCTATCTATCTATCTATCTATCTATCTATCTATCTATCTATCTATCCACCTATCTATCTATCTATCTATCTATCTATCTATCTATGTATCCATCTATCTATCTATCCATCCATCCGTCCATCCACCTATCTCTATCTATCTCTATCTATGTATCTATCTATATCTATCAATATCAATCAATCAATCTATTTATCTATCTATCTATCTATCTATCTATCAGTATATCTATCTATCTATCTATCTATCTATCTATCTATCTATCTATCTATATATATATATATATATATATATATATATATATATATATATACACACACACACACAAACACACACACATAAAAACGTTCAGAGGTGAACTGATTGATGATATATATTCCAACACAACAGTGAACATTAAATCTATCTATCAATCAAAGCATCTATCTATCTATGTATAAAAACATCCATCTGTCAAGCAATCTATGCATCTATCTATCTCTATCTCCATCCATATAGCCATCTATTCATCTCTCTATTCGACTATCTATGTATCTTATATATATATCTTATATATATATATATATATATATATATATATATATATATATATATATATATATATATATATATATATATATATATATATATATATCTGTATAACTGCCGTTCGTTATATTTTAGAACCAACTCAATCTTTAACCAATAACCTTATTCCATCGCAGATTGCGAATAATCAACACGTTGCTTCTATAAACCTACTTAGATTTTTCATTTGAAGATAAGTTTCAATCTGCAATCACTTATGCCACCCTCTCAGGTCAA
>JAXRKP010001068.1:107500-125000 GCA_037039925.1 Doris montereyensis | reverse complement strand
CCACGGCAGGTCTCTCAGTTGGAATATGGATAGTGTTGGACCATGCTGTTATTATTGTATTAATGTTATGCCACGTTGGAATATGGATAATGTTGGACCATGCTGTTATTATTGTTGGAAGGTATCTCAGGAATATGTACGTTGGACCATGCTGTTATTATTGTATTAATGTTATGCCACGGCAGGTCTCTCAGTTGGAATATGGATAATGTTGGACCATGCTGTTATTATTGTATTAATGTTATTGGAATATGGATAATGTTGGACCATGCTGCCTCTCAGTTGAATAAGGATAGTTGGACCATGCTGTTATTATTGTATTAATGTTATGCCACGGCAGGTCTCTCAGTTGGAATATGGATAGTGTTGGACCATGCTGTTATTATTGTATTAATGTTATGCCACGGCAGTCCTCTCATAGTGTTGGACCATGCTGTTATTATTGTATTAATGTTATGCCACGGCAGGTCTCTCAGTTGGAATAAGGATAGTGTTGGACCATGCTGTTATTATTGTATTAATGTTATGCCACGGCAGGTCTCAGTTGGAATATGGATAATGTTGGACCATGCTGTTATTATTGTATTAATGTTATGCCACGGCAGGTCTCTCAGTTGGAATATGGATAGTGTTGGACCATGCTGTTATTATTGTATTAATGTTATGCCACGGCAGGTCTCTCAGTTGGAATAAGGATAGTGTTGGACCATGCTGTTATTATTGTATTAATGTTATGCCACGGCAGGTCTCTCAGTTGGAATATGGATAGTGTTGGACCATGCTGTTATTATTGTATTAATGTTATGCCACGGCAGGTCTCTCAGTTGGAATAAGGATAATGTTGGACCATGCTGTTATTATTGTATTAATGTTATGCCACGGCAGGTCTCTCAGTTGGAATAATGCTGATAGTTTTGTTATGCCACGGGCAGGTCTCTCAGTGAATAAGGATAGTGTTGGACGCTGTTATTATTGTAAACTTTCTGAGACGTCCGCACGATACCTATATAAGAGGTCGCCAGGGCGATCTGAGGAGGGATAGAGAGACTAGAAAATCTGAGAATTGGAAGAGACTTGAGAGAGACGCCCACCAAGAATTCGCGGGTACCCCTGAGGCGGGCTGGGCGAGAGATGAAGTGAGAGACCGTTGTATTTGTATTATTGTTATTATTATTATCATTATGTAGGTGTAGTCCTGTCTACGTCCACTAGATATACCTCCGGTTGAGGGAATATTTTTGATGAATGAATGAATTCTTAAATATGTCACCAACCACTAACGATTTGTCTTGGACTTGGATATATTCGGTAGTCCAGAGGCAAGGTGTCGGCCTTTCAAACAAACGGTTTTGGGTACAACCCCCCCCCCCCCCCCCCCCGCCAAAAGGTTGAACGACTTTCTCGATCTATTTCGAGCAAAATCTAACCCCTCCCCCCCCTGGTCCAGGTAGGTACATCGACACGTCCTAGTCCCATCGGAGACGGACGATACACAGGAGGTCCCGTGTGCAGATCACAGCAGCACTCTGTGCACGTTGAAGATCCCTTGGCTGTTTACAGGGCAGTCCAGGCGAAATTAAAAATCCTATGAAAACATCAGGGATCTCCTTAGTTGTGGATGTGGGTAAATCAAATCAAATCAAATCAAATCACCGTCTTGAAACCTTTTGCATGTTTCTATCACACACACACATACACACACATACATACACATACATACACACACACATACACATACACACACATACACACACATACACACACATACACACATACACACACATACACACACATACACACACACATACACAAAACAGCAACGACAACAGCAACAAACCAAGGAGAAACCAGTATAAACAGAAACTTAATCACTTTTTATTAATCTTTATTGGTTGTCATAGCAACAAGAATCCCTGGGCCTGGAATGCCATCCTGGCTGAATATGACAGGGCGGTGACCGATGGCTATGAGCGTCTGGTCAAGGTGGACACGCTCTTCACTCACAGCGGCTTCCAGAAAAATTCTGGATCCGGAAATGACGTCGCCATGCTGAAAATCAGCCCACCGTTAACGGTATGAAATTAATCAGGTGCACTAGAGATGAAGACACGGCTTCGAGAAAATTGTGAATTAAGTCTCAAGATGACTTATTTAAAACCCACAACACATTGATTTCTAGATTTCTTTCGTTGTTTATTAATGCAGTGATCATTTTTTTTTTGGTGTTTAAGAAAATGAACATTCAGTTATTTTTGTGATAATAATGAATCACAATGGGTACTCTCTGTTGTCAGATTATTTCAAGTCTTTTTGTTAAATGAATGGTGCAATGTTTATACTAATGTCTTTTGTCAGATCATAGACTAAGCAAGGTGAACGAATGCACGGCCCTAAATGCGTTACTAATGTCTTTTGTCATAATAATAATAATAAAAAAAAACAAAACAATAATAATAATAATAATAATAATAATAATAATAATAATAATAATAATAATAATAATAATAATAATAATAATAATAATAATAATAATAATAATAATAATAGTAATGAGAGAATAATAATAATAATAATAATAATAATAATAATAATAATAATAATAATACTAATAATAATAATAATAATAATAATACTAATAATAATAATAATAATAATAATAATAATAATAATAATAATAATAATAATAATAATAATAATAATATGACGGCAGAGCGAATTGAAGCAATGTATAGTGAGATATACGAATTTATAATGCGTTTTCGTTAGATAATAGCTTAGCAAGGTCAAACAATGAATTGCTGTAATGCGTCTCTAATGTGGTTTGTCATAGCACGGCCAGGTGGGTTATTCCTAATGTGGTTTGTCATAGCACGGCCAGGTGGGTTTGTTCCTAATGGGGTTTGTCATAGCACGGCCAGGTGGGTTTGTTCCTAATGTTTTTTGTTCACGGCCAGGTAATTATTCTTAAAGGGGTTTGTCATAGCACGGCCAGGTGGGTTTGTTCCTAATGTGGTTTGTCATAGCACTGCCATGTGAGTTTATTCTTAATGTGGTTTGTCATAGCACTGCCATGTGAGTTATTCTTAATGTGGTTTGTCATAATACTGCCATGTGAGTTATTCTTAATGTGGTTTGTCATAACACTGCCCATGTGAGTTTGTTCTGAATGTGGTTTGTCATAGCACTGCCATGTGAGTTTGTTCCTAATGTGGTTTGTCATAACACTGCCATGTGAGTTTTGTTCCTAATGTGGTTTGTCACTAACACTGCCATGTGAGTTATTCCTAATGTGGTTTGTCATAACACTGCCATGTGAGTTATTCCTAATGTGGTTTGTCATAACACTGCCATGTGAGTTTGTTCCTAATGTGGTTTGTCATAACACTGCCATGTGAGTTTGTTCCTAATGTGGTTTGTCATAACACTGCCATGTGAGTTTGTTCCTAATGTGGTTTGTCATAACACTGCCATGTGAGTTTGTTCCTAATGTGGTTTGTCATAACACTGCCATGTGAGTTGTTCTAATGTGGTTTGTCATAACACTGCCATGTGTTTGTTCCTAATGTGGTTTGTCATAACATTGCCATGTGAGTTTGTTCTAATGTGGTTTGTCATAGGACATTGTCATGTGAGTTTGTTCCTAATGTGGTTTGTCATAGGACTGCCATGTTAGTTTATTCCTAGTGTGGTTTGTCATAACACTGCCATGTGAGTTTGTTCTTAATGTGGTTTGTCATAACACTGCCATGTGAGTTTGTTCCTAATGCCATGGTTTGTCATAGCACTGCCATGTGAGTTTGTTCCTGAATGTGGTTTGTCATAACACTGCCATGTGAGTTTGTTCTTAATATGGTTTGTCATAGCACTGCCATGTGAGTTTGTTCCTAATGTGGTTTGTCATAACACTGCCATGTGAGTTTGTTCCTAATGTGTTTGTCATAAACACTGCCATGTGAGTTATTCCTAATGTGCTTTGTCATAAGACTGCCATGTGAGTTATTCCTAATGTGCTTTGTCATAAGACTGCCATGTGAGTTATTCCTAATGTGCTTTGTCATAAAGACTGCCATGTGAGTTATTCCTAATGTGGTTTTCATAAGACTGCCATGTGATTTATTCCTAATGTGCTTTGTCATAAGACTGCCATGTGAGTTATTCCTAATGTGGTTTGTCATAAGCACTGCCATGTGAGTTTGTTCCTAATGTGCTTTGTCATAAGACTGCCATGTGAGTTTGTTCCTAATGTGCCTAATGTGCTTTGTCATAAGACTGCCATGTGAGTTTGTTCCTAATGTGGTTGGTCATAGCACGGTCACCTAATGTGGTTGATCATAGCACGACCAGGTGAGTTATTCCAACGCATTGCTCTATTGTGTGTTTTACATATTATCTTTCTATTTCCCTGCTAACCTCTAAAAGCGTCATTACATCATGATGTTGGTTAATCTTATATGTGGTGACATATTTTTCTTTACAAACCGTGTTTATATCACTTGATAAAAGGGATAAATCCCAATCGGAAAAAAAAACAAAAAACAACAAAATACTTCCGCCAAAACTGTCTAAATTGCGTTTAGCCATTGTAACAAAAAAAAAAGAGAAAAAGAAGAAGAAAAATAAAGTTCCTTCAAGTCCAGTACGGCTCATAGAGCTGGAGCTTATCCCGGTTTCTATAGTGAGGCGGAACGGTGATAATAATAATAATCATTTCTTGGACAGGACGCTAGTCTGACGCAGATTTTAAATTGCAAGCTAATGCTTGTACCCATTTTGCACCTAGATAGAGTGGGGTTGGTGGGTGGGGGGGGAGGATTGCATGTTAAACGTCTTTCTTAGGAACGCAACGTCAGATTTAGCGTTACTAGCATTATTCGAACCCGGAACCTCATGATCGCCGGTCCAGGTGGCCTACCCGCTTGGCCACTGACGCCATTTTGGCCACTGTATGAATGTCAGAATAACTTTTTTTAAGTTCTCTTGACAAAAGAAATGGTATGAAAGTAGCCAGTAATTGATGATTTTAACACTTGTAGAATCTGTCCATTTATTTTTTATTAATTTTTAAACCTTGCAGTATAATTTTAAAGTTAAGTGAACGTATTCCCTTCATAACAAAGTTCCTTCAAGGCCCTAAAGGCCCATAGAGCCGAGCTATCCCGGTTTCAATAGCGTGAAGCGGAACATGTGACAATAATCCCCTCCTGGCCAGGACTCTAGTCTTTCGTAGGTTTTTACTCCCAAGCTAGTGCTTGTACCCATTTGCACCTGGGTAGAGTAGGAAAATGCGTGTTAAGTGTCTTTTCCAAGGAACACAATGCTTTGCTAGGATTCGAACTTGGGACCTCATGATTTCCAGTTCGGCAGCCTAACCGCTGCCACCGACACCACCTTCATGATTAATGTTAATCTGGAAAATTCATCCTAACAGTACTTGATATTGTGCAATACTATATTATATCAATAATGAGACATAATCACCATGAATAAACAGTACATTTGAGTCATAATATGACAAAACACATTTGTTACGCATTACGGCCGTGCATTCGTTCCCCTTGCTTAAGCTATGATCTGACATAACACATTAGAAAAAGTAAATTGATTTATTGGTATATTGATGTATACAACATTGGTTTATTGAGAAATCTAAGCATTGATTTATGATTCATTAATGTAAAAACATTGGTTTATTTGGAAATAAAGACATTGATCTATTGATATTTTGATGTAAAAAAAACATTGGTTTAATGGGAAATATAAGCATCTATTTATGATTTATTGATGTATATATGTAAAACAGATTGGTTTATTGGGAAAACATAAGCATCTATTTATGATTTATTGATGTATTGATGTCACATTGGTTTCTTGGGAAATATAAGCATCTATTTATGATGGTTATTGGGAAATGATGATAAAAACACATTGGTTTATTGGGAAATATAAGCATCTATTTATTGATGTATTGATGTAAAGCACATTGGTTTATTGGGAAATATAAGCATCTATTTATTGATGTATTGATGTAAAACACACATTGGTTTATTGAAATATAAGCATCTATTTATCATGTATTGATGTATTGACGTAATACAAAATTGGTTTAAGGACGAATGAGGACCAAAGACTGACAACTAGACTTTCATCCATGACAAAACCAACAGACGTCAATGACACACAGCATGGTTCTATATACGTCCTACCAACACGTGCGAGGAAATTCTGTGGTCACTTGTGCGATAATTCATTGATAGTTTGTTTGGCTTTTTTTCCTTTTCCAGAACTACACAGCTTTCATCAGACCCGCCTGTCTGCCGGATGACGGACAAAGCTTTACTGGAATGGCATGTACTGATCAATCAGCGGATGATCCGACATTCAAGGTAAAAATGACCATCTGACCTAGATCTGATCTGACATTCAAGGTGAGCATGACCATCTGACCAAGACCTGATCCGACATTCAAGGTGAGCATGACCATCTGACCTAGACTTGAACCGACATTCCAAGGTGGAGCATGATTTGATTTACCCACATCCACAACTAAGGTGATTTCGGAGTTTTTAATATAATTTTTTTAATTTTGCCCAGATTGCCCTGTAAACAGCCAAGGGATCTTTGACGGGCACAGAGCGTTGTGATCTGCACACGGGATCTCCTAATTATCGTCCGTCTCGGATGGGACTAGGTTTCGATCCACCTACCCAGACCAGGGTAGGGTGGGGGGAGGGTAGCTTTTGCTCAAGAAAAAAAAAACCCCTCCAGAATACGGTTCAACCGTTGGCGGCGTTCGAATCCACTTACTTTTTGGTTGAGAGGCAAACACCCTACCTCTGGACTACCCTCAAATCCTGAACAGTCTGACTGGTATTAGACTGATCTATGGGGCAATAGGTTAATTTAAAAAATCTAACTGGGGACTACTAGACTTTTATGGGGCAATAGGTTAATTAGAAAGTCTGACTGGGAAATATTAGACTATTTTATAGGGCAATATGTTAATTAGAAAGTCTGACTGGGAAATATTAGACTGCCTTTTGGGGCAATAAGGTTAATTAGAAAATCTAATTGGGGACTATTAGACTGTTTTATGGGGCAATAGGTTAATTAGAAAATCTGACTGGGGACTATTACACTGTTTCATGGGGCAATAGGTTAATTAAAAAAGCTGACTGAGGACTATTAGACTGTTTATGGGGCAATAGATTAATTAGAAAGTCTAACTGGGAAATATTAGACTGTTTTATGGCGCAATAGGTTAATTAGAAAATCTAATTGGGGACTATTAGACTGTTTTATGGGGCAATAGGTTAATTAGAAAATCTGACTGCGGACTGTTACACTGCTTTATGGGGCAATAGGTTAATTACAAAGTCTGACTGCGGACTATTAGACTGTTTTATGGGGCAATAGGTTAATTACAAAATCTGACTGCAAACTATTAGATTGCTTTATGGGGCAATAGGTTAATTACAAAATCTGACTGCAACCTATTAGACTGCTTTATGGGGCAATAGGTTAATTAGAAAATCTGACTGCGAACTATTAGACTGCTTTATGGGGCAATAGGTTAATTAAAAATGTGACTGCAACCTATTAGATTGCTTTATGGGGCAACAGGTTAATTACAAAATCTGACTGCAACCTATTAGACTGCTTTATGGGGCAATAGGTTAATTAGAAAATCTCACTGCGAACTATTAGACTGCTTTATGGGGCAATAGGTTAATTACAAAATCTCACTGCGAACTATTAGACTGCCTTTTTGGGGCAATAGGTTAATTAGAAAATCTAACTGGGAACTATTAGACTACTTTATGGGGCAATAGGTTAATTAGAAAATCTAACTGGGACTATTCGACTGTTTTATGGGGCAGTATGTTAATTAGAGTATGGTGGGTTTGAGGTATTGGAAAATGGTTGGTTTTGGGAAATAATATGATTTTGTTTAAGAGATGGGAATATGTTTGGTTCACAGATGTCAATATGATTTATTTAGGGTATGCCAATAGGGTCGGCTTAGGGTACGGCAACTTGTTGGTTTTGGATATGACAATACGGTTGGTTTATAGTATGTTAATATGATTTATTTGGATTATGACAATATTGTGATGGTTTATGGTATGTCAATATAATTTATTTGAAATATGACAATATGATTTGTTTGAAATATGACAATATGATTTATTTGGAGCATGACAATATTATGATGGCTTTAGAGTGTGACAATATGTTTGGGTTTGGGTATAAAATATCTTTGGTTTAAAGGTATGGGAATATGGTTGATGTGAGATGTGGAAATATGATTGGTTTTGCTTAGGGGCAATATGGTGGGTTTACAGTATGGTGACATTATCGGATTAGAGTATGATGTTATGGTTAGTTTATGGTAGGGAAGCATTATATATTCAATGCATTGCATTTTATATGGTTGGTTATGATATTCAATGCATTGCAATATGACACACCCAAAGGGAAAGCATTATATATTCAATGCATTGCAATATGGTTAGTTTATGGTAAGGGAAGCTATTATATATTCAATGCATTGCAATATATTGGTTTGATATAATGATAATATGACACCCAAAAATACATATATATATATATATATGTATGTATATATATATATATATATATATATATATATATATATATATATATATATATATATATATATATATATATATATATATATATATTCAATGCACATTGCAATATATATATATATATATATATATATATATTACACACGCATTATATATTCAATGCATTGCAATATGGTTGGTTTGATATTATGATAATATGACAATAAGTGTAATATATATATATATATATATATATTGTGTCGTTTTGGGGTGTGACTAATGTGGTTTTAAACTGGTTGGTCTAAAAGCATACAATGTGATTGTTTCCATGTATCACAATTTATTCAGTTATGGGCATAGCAACAATGTTGGGGTTTTTTTTGGATTTAAAAATTATTTTTAATTTCGGTGGGGGGGGGGGGTTGCAATAGTATCGTCTTAGAACGTAGCAATAGCATTGGTTTAGGATATGGCAGTAAATTCGGTTGTGGGTATGGCAAACATGATTTTTAGTTGACATATTCCCGGTGTAAAATACACAGAAAATGTTTGCCGAAGCTAAGCTAACAGCCAAATGATAGCCATTCCACCGACTCTTTTAGAGTTCATCCAAGCATCTTCACTTCAGCATTGTGTTCATAGGTGGATACAGTACACGGGTATTGCACAAGGTCAACCTCCCTGTCCTGTCCAAGGACACGTGACTTCCTGTTTGATCGACCAATCACAGACGGTGAGCTGTGCAGGCTACAAACAGGAGTGGCCAGGATGCCTGCCAGGTAACGTAACCAAAATCGTGTTATTTCCATGTGGTGGGCATTACTGTTATTTCTATGTGGTGGGCATTACTGTTATTTCCATGTGATAGGCATTACTGTTATTTCCATGTGATAGGCATTACTGTTATTTCCATGTTACTGTTATCTCCATGTGGTGGGCATTACTGTTATTTCCATGTGGTGGGCATTACTGTTATTTCTATGTGGTGGGCATTACTGTTATTTCTATGTGGTGGGCATTACTGTTATTTCTATGTGGTGGGCATTACTGTTATTTCTATGTGGTGGGCATTACTGTTATTTCTATGTGTGGGCATTACTGTTATCTCTATGTTGTGGGCATTACTGTTATTTCTATGTTGTGGGCATTACTGTTATTTCCATGTTGTGGGCATTACTGTTATTTCTATGTTGTGGGCATTACTGTTATTTCTATGTTGTGGGCATTACTGTTATTTCTATGTTGTGGGCATTACTGTTATTTCTATGTGGTGGACATTACTGTTATTTCTAAGTGGTGGACATTACTTACTGTTATTTACATGTTGTGGGCATTACTGTTATTTCTATGTGGTGGGCATTACTGTTATTTCTATGTGTGGGCATTACTGTTATTTCTATGTTGTTGGGTATTACTGTTATTTCCATGTGGTGGGCATTACTGTTATTTATATGTGGTGGGCATTACTGTTATTTCCATGTGGTGGGCATTACTGTTATTTCTATGTGGTGGGCATTACTGTTATTTCTATGTGGTGGGCATTACTGTTATTTCTATGTGGTGGACATTACTGTTATTTCTATGTAGGGGCATTACTGTTATTTCATGTTGTGGGCATTACTGTTATTTCTATGTGGTGGGCATTACTGTTATTTCTATGTGATGGGCATTACTGTTATTTCTATGTTGTGGGTATTACTGTTATTTCCATGTGGTGGGCATTACTGTTATTTCTATGTTGTGGGCATTACTGTTATTTACATGTGATGGGCATTACTGTTATTTCATGTTGTGGGCATTACTGGCATCACTGTTATTTCTATGTGGTGGGCATTACTGTTATTTCTATGTGGTGGGCATTACTGTTATTTCTATGTGGTGGGCATTACTGTTATTTCTATGTGATATTTGTTATTTCTATGTGGTGGGCATTACTGTTATTTCTATGTGATAGGCATTTCTATGTGATGGGCACTGTTATTTCTATGTGATGGGCATTACTGTTATTTCTATGTGATAGGCATTGCTGTTATTTCTATGTGGTGGGCATTACTGTTATTTCTATGTTAGTGGGCATTACTGTTATTTCTAAGTGGTTTACTGTTATTTCTATGTTGTGGGCATTACTGTTATTTCTATGTGGTGGGCATTACTGTTATTTTCATGTGGTTGGCATTACTGTTATTTCTATGTGATGGGCATTACTGTTATTTCTATGTGATTGGCATTACTGTTATTTCCATGTGATGGGCATTACTGTTATTTCTATGTGATAGGCATTACTGTTATTTCTATGTGATGGGCATTACTGTTATTTTCATGTGATAGGCATCACTGTTATTTCTATGTGGTGGGCATTACTGTTATTTCTATGTGATGGGCATTACTAGTGTTCCATGTGATGGGCATTACTGTTATTTCTATGTGGTGGACATTACTGTTATTTCCATGTTGTGGGCATTACTGTTATTTCTATGTGGTGGGCATTACTGTTATTTCTATGTTGTGGGCATTACTGTTATTTCTATGTGATGGGCATCACTGTTATATCTATGTGTGGGCATTACTGTTATTTCTATGTTGTGGGCATTACTGTTATTTCTATGTGATGGGCATCACTGTTATTTCTATGTGATAGGCATTACTGTTATTTCTATGTGATAGGCATCACTGTTATTTCTATGTGATAGGCATTACTGTTATTTCTATGTGATGGCATCACTGTTATTTCTATGTGATAGGCATCTGTTATTTCTGTTATTTCTATGTTGTGGGCATTACTGTTATTTCTATGTGATAGGCATTACTGTTATTTCTATGTGGTGGGCATTACTGTTATTTCTGATTTCTATGTTGTGGGCATTACTGTTATTTTCTATGTGTGTGCATTACTGTTATTTCTATGTTGGGCATTACTGTTATTAGATGTTGGGCATTACTTTATTTATCTATATCACTGTTATTTCTATGTTGTGTGTTCATTATTTCTATGTGATCATTACTGTTATTTTCATGTGGTGTCACTGTTATTTCTATGTGGTGGACATTACTGTTATTTCTATGTAATGTCATTACTGTTATTTTCATGCTTAATGGCCATTACTGTTATTTCTATGTTGGACATTACTGTTATCTCTGTGGTCTACTGTTATGTCTATGTGGTGGCCATTACTGTTATCTCCATATTACTGTTATCTCTATGTGGTGGCCATTACTGTTATCTCTATGTGGTGGCCATTACTGTTATCTCCATGGGGTGGGCATTACTGTTATCTCCATGGGGTGGGCATTACTGTTATTTCTATATGGTGGCCATACTGTTTCTCTATGTGTGTGTGCCATGTGTTACTCCATGCATAGGCATTACATGTTCTCTCCATGGGGTCTATATCTGTTATTTATCTATTGTTCATATCTGTGTTGTTGTTGATCTGTGTGTGTATGTGTTCATTGTTCTATATTATTTGATTTATCTATTCATATTTGTTATATGTCTTTATTTGATCGATTTATTTATCTGATCTATCTGTTTATTTGATCTATCTATGTCTATTTGTATCTATCTATTTGTATCAGTTTATTTGCTATTTCTCCATTTTTCGAACAAAGAAGTTTAATATGTAACAGTCTTATTCCTGTGTCTATTTATTTGCCTTTCTGACTTGATTTATCAATATTTTGATCAATCTTTATCACATCAAGTGCGCATCTGTATTTCATTTATCAGCAGCCGCAGTATCTATCTAATCAGTTTGATTTTTTCAGTCCGGGTAGCACAGGTCTTAGTCTCAAATATTCCTGTGTGTCGCTATTCTTAGTCTCAAATGTGTGTGTGTCGCTAGTCTTAGTTTTAAATGTGTATGTGTGTTACACTAGTCTTAGTCTCAAATGTCTGATTTTCAGTCCGGGTAGTCTTAGTCTCAAATATGTGTGTGCCGCTAGGTCTTAGTCTCAAATATGTGTGTGTCATTAGTCTTAGTCTCAAATGTGTGTGTGTGTGTCGTTAGTCTTAGTCTCAAATGTGTGTGTGTGCTAGTTTAGTCTTAGTCTCAAATGTGTGTGTGTGTGTCGTTAGTCTTAGTCTCAAATATGTGTGTGTGTCGTTAGTCTTAGTCTCAAATGTGTGTGTGTCGTGTGTCGTTAGTCTTAGTCTCAAATATGTGTGTGTCGTTAGTCTTAGTCTCAAATGTGTGTGTGTGTCGTTAGTCTTAGTCTCAAATGTGTGTGTGTGTCGCTAGTCTTAGTCTCAAATATGTGTGTGTGTCGTTAGTCTTAGTCTCAAATGTGTTTGTGTGTCGCTAGTCGTAGTCTCAAACGTGTGTGTGTGTGTGTGTGTCGTTAGTCTTAGTCTCAAATGTGTGTGTGTGTGTCGTTAGTCTTAGTCTCAAATGTGTGTGTGTGTGTGTGTGTCGTTAGTCTTAGTCTCAAATGTGTTTTTGTTGTCGTTTGTCTTGTGTCTCAAATGTGTGTGTGTGTGTGTCGTTAGTGTTTTTGTGTCTCAAATGTGTGTGTGTGTGTGTGTCGTTAGTCGTTGTGGATCAAATGTGTGTGTGTGTGTGTGTTAGTCTGTAGTCTCAAATGTTGTGTGATGTCGTTTTTCTTGTGTCTCAAATGTGTGTGTGTGTCGTTAGTCTTAGTCTCAAATGTGTTTGTTGTAGTCTTTGTCTCAAATGTGTGTGTGTGTGTGTGAGTGTCGTTAGTTGTGGATGTCTTTTTGTCTTTGTGTTTGTGTGTGTGTGTGTGTGTGTGTGTCGTTAGTTATTAGTCTCAAATTTGTGTGTGTGTGTGTGTGTCGTTAGTTGTTAGTCTTTTGTTGTCTTTGTGTGTGTGTGTGTGTGTGTGTGTGTCGTTAGTTGTGGATGGGTTTTTGTTGTCAAATGTGTGTGTGTGTGTGTGTTAGCCTTGTGGATGGGGTTTTTGTGTGTGTGTGTGTTAGTCTTGTCTTAAACAGTTGTGGATGGGTTTTTCGTTGTCTTAGTGTCAAATGTGTGTGTGTGTGTGTGTCGTTAGTTGTGGATGGGGTTTTTGTTGTCTGTTGTGTGTGTGTGTCTGTAGTCGTTAAATCAAATGTGTGGTTTGTGTTGTCTTTGTGTGTGTGTGTGTGTGTCGTTAGTCTTGTGGATGGTGTGTGTGTTTGTCGTTAGTCTTGTCTCAAATGTGTGTGTTGTGTGTGTCGTTGTCTTAGTGTCAAATAGTGTTGTGGATGGGGTTTTTGTTGTGTTTTGTGTGTGTCTGTGTGTGTGTCGTTAGAGTTGTGGATTAGTTTTTGTTGTGTTTGTGTGTGTGTGTGTGTGTCGTTAGAGTGTGTGGATGGGGTCTTTGTTGTCTTAGTGTGTGTGTGTGTGTTAGTCTTAGTCTCAAATGTGTGGTTTTGGGTTGTCTTTCTTAGTCTCAAATGTGTGTGTGTGTGTGTGTGTCGTTAGTCTTAGTCTCAAATGTGTGTGTATGTGTGTCGTTAGTCTTAGTCTCAAATGTGTTGTGTGTCGTTAGTCTTAGTCTCAAATGTGTGTGTGTGTGTGTGTGTCGCTAGTCTTAGTCTCAAATGTGTGTGTGTGTGTGTGTGTCGCTAGTCTTAGTCTCAAATGTGTGTGTGTTACTAGTCTTAGTCTCAAATTTGTGTGTGTGTGTGTGTGTGTCGCTAGTTGAAGTGTTGATGTTATTATTGCTTCTTCCGTCTATATATTATTATGTTAACTGACGTTTTTGGAATGATGTGCTTTGTTTAAATTGTGCCAACACTTATGTGATAACAAAGACTATGGAAGATGTGTTCGTTAGTTGATTTTGTTTGTTTTTAAAGCCTCTATATATTTTAAAAATTTGGTTTTTGAGTTGTATGCTACTTTAACCTTTAACCTTAGATTTATACAAATGAAAGTTGTCGGATGAATCCTGGGAATTGCAGGTGCACAAAGTACATTGACATTCGCCAAATTGTGATGGTTTTAATCAATCCATCAATCAATCAATCAATCGATCGATCAAACCAATCAATAATCAAATCAAATCAATCGATCAATCAATCAATCGATCGATGAAACAATCAATGATCGATGAAACAAATCAATCAATCAATCAATCAATCAATCAATCAATCAATCAATCAATCGATCAATCAATCAATCAATCAATCAGCCAACCAATCAATCAAACAATCAATCAATCAACATAATATCAACCATTCAATATTATCAATAAATCAAAGATCTCGTCGCCTAAACACATAATTTAAAGTTGTCTAAATACAAATAACATACTAAAAACACTTAAATTGTATCGATACAAGTCTCTTACTTGCTATGTTCATACCCCCACCCCCAACCACCCCCACCCCCGCCCCCACCCCCACCTCATCCCTTTGCCTTACCTCTTCCTTCAGGGGGACTCAGGAGGACCGATGGTCTGCTTGAAAAGGCGGAGTGTGGAAAGCTGCCGGCATCGTGTCGTATGGCTACGGCTGTGGCAACGCTTACCTACCTGGCGTCTACACGCGTGTGTCACACTTTAAGTCCTGGATAGAGCAAGTTATGAGTTACAGCTCTAGCGGTGTGGTAGGAAAACGAGAAAGTGATATTGGATACCATCATACGATTTGAACTGAACAGGCTATTATTATTGTAAAGGGATATAATGGAGTTGGTATATAGGGCTTGTAAACGAATTGTAATGTAAAGGAGTTTAATGGAGTTCGTATATAGGGCTTATTGTAATGTAAAGGATATAATGGAATTGGTATATAGGGCTTGTAAACGAATTGTAATGTAAAGGAATATAATGCAATTGGTATATAGGGCTTGTAAACGAATTGTAATGTAAAGGAATTTATTGGAGTTGGTATATAGGGCTTGTAAACGAATTGTAATGTAAAGGAATATAATGGAGTTGGCATATAGGGCTTGTAAACGAATTGTAATGTAAAGGAATTTATTGAGTTGGTATATAGGGCTTGTAAACGAATTGTAATGTAAAGGAGTATAATGGAGTTGGTATATAGGGCTTGTAAACGAATTGTAATGTAAAGGAGTTGGTGTAAATGAGCTGTAAAGGAGATGTAACGACACTTTGGAGGAGAGAAAAAAAAAATGAGACTATTCTTAATTAAACAATGAAATTATAATTTTGTCAAAGAATTTTTTTTTTCTTTTCATTTTTTTTTGTTTCGTATCTGGCAAAATGGGTTTGTTTTTTGTGTAGTTTTTGTGTACATTGTGTTTTGTACCCATATATCAAAAGTGTAATGCATGTATCAAAGTGGTAACGCATGTATCAAAGTCGTAACGCATGTGCACAAAGTCGTGCAACATAATGTAAGTGGTAACGCATATGTATCAAAGTGGTAACGCATGTATCAAAGTGGTAACGCATATATCAAAGTGGTAACGCATGTATCAAAGTGGTAACGCATGTATCAAAGCGTGTAACGTACAGATCGTGCGTTAAAATGCGCATGCATTTGAAGTGGTAACGCATGTATCAAAGTGGTAACGCATGTATCAAAGTGGTAACGCATATATCAAAGTGGTAACGCATGTATCAAAGTGGTAACGCATATATCAAAGTGGTAACGCATATATAAAAGTGGTAAGGCATATATCAAAGTGGTAACGCATGTATCAAAATTGTAACGCATGTATCAAAGTGGTAACGCATATATCAAAGTGGTAACGCATTTATCAAAAGTTTTAACGCATGTATCAAAGTGGTAACGCATGTATCAAAGTGGTAACGCATATATCAAAATGGTAACGCATGTATCAAAGTGGTAACGCATATATCAAAATGGTAACGCATGTATCAAAGTGGTAACGCATGTATCAAAAATGGTAATGCATGTATCAAAGTGGTAACGCATGTATCAAAGTGGTAACGCATGTATCAAAGTGGTAACGCATATATCAAAGTGGTAACGCATATATCAAATGGTAGTATCCTCTAAAGTCTGTCAAGAGCTATTTCATATTTCCTCAAAACTATCCTTTCTTCGTTTGTGGCATACGGCTTTGACAAGACGAGTTTGCAAGCAAGCAGTATACTAGTAAAAGCCTTACTATAAGCCAAGTACAATTTGATTCAATTAGACTTAAAACAATTTAACAACAATATTATGGAACATTTTTGCAACAGCTTTAAAAGCTTGAGACATGCTATTACTGTTGTCCATTTGTACTTTTGAGAAATATTTCCCATTATTTATTTTTTTACCCGAATCATTCTAAGCTTATGATTACATAACTTAACTTGAAGAGATACTATATTAACCAATCAGCGAACACACCAGCTAGGAATCGAGATTGATGTTGGTGTTTTGTCTGAGATGATCGACGATTGTGTTGATATCTCCATGAAACAGAAGGAAAAAACACACTCTGAGTACGTTAAAGATCCCTTGGATCAGTAGACAATCAATGAATCAAAGACTGCATTGTTTAAAAATACAAGTCTGTGCAGTCTGGGCAAAAATTGCAAATCTTACCAAAAATAAAAAGCCCGAGATCACCTTAGTTATAGATTTGGGTAATTCAAATCAAACGGGGTTTTCTTCATCTGCATTAGTTGACATTTTCATTTGGGGTTTTCTTCATCTGCATTAGTTGACATTTTCATTTGGGTTTTCTTCATTTCTATTAGTTAACATTTTCATTTGGGGTTTTCTTCATTTGTATTAGTTGACATTTTCATTTGGGGTTTTCATTTGTATTAGTTGACATTTTCATTTGGGTTTTTTCATTTGTATTAGTTGACATTTTCATTTGAGGTTTTCTGCATCTGCATTAGTTGACATTTTCATTTGGGTTTTTTCTTCATTTGTATTAGTTGACATTTTCATTTGAGGTTTTCTTCATTTGTATTAGTTGACATTTTCATTTGAGGTTTTCTTCATTTGTATTAGTTGACATTTTCATTTGGGGTTT
>JAXRKP010001068.1:97500-102500 GCA_037039925.1 Doris montereyensis | reverse complement strand
ATTTTGAATGTATGTTTTAAATCAACTCAAAGATCGTTTTTTTTACTAGAAGAATTCTTCCTCCAGATGTAACTGTAACCTGGAATTAAGACTAAATATCAAAAATTTCCCCCGTCTTTGCTGAGTAGAATTTTCATTCACCTAAGGCATCATTTTAAAAGGGTTATTACTATAAAAAAAAAAAAATTCAAAAGAGCTGGAGATAGTACTTGTTTCCACTTACATTTGTAACATCAGTATCGAATTCTAACTCGATCTAATAATCGTAATGAGTATCACCCGGATATCGATTTGATCTGATTTACCCACATCCACACCTAATGTGATCTCGTGGGTTTTTTTGGTAGAATTTAAAAACAATTAGGTCCGGACTACCTTGTAAACAGCCAGGTGGATCTTTTTAACGGGTACAGAGTGTTATGATCTGCACACGGGACCTCCTTTTTAATCGCTGGTCTCCGATGGGACACGGTGTCGATCCACTTATCTGGACCAGGAGGGAGATTTTGCTCGAAGAAAAAAAAATTGAGAAAATTTTTCAATCGTTGGCGGAGCTCGAACCCACTACCTTTGGTTGAGATGCTGACACCTTTGCCACTGGACTACCCGAGTCCCCCATGAATCCACTGACTACCCCGAGTCCCCCATGAATCCACTGGACTACCTGAGTCCCCCATGAATCCACTGGACTACCCGGAGTCCCCCATGAATCCACTGGACTACCCGAGTCCCCCATGAATCCACTGGACTACCCGAGTCACCCATGAATCCACTGGACTACCCGAGTCCCCCATGAATCCACTGGACTTGTTGGCGAGTCCCCATGAATCCACTGGACTACCCGAGTCCCCCATGAATCCACTGACTACCCGAGTCACCCATGAATCCACTGACTACCCGAGTCACCCATGAATCCACTGGACTACCCGAGTCACCCATGAATCCACTGGACTACCCGAGTCCCCCCATGAATCCACTGGGCGTTTGTTGGCTTTTTGTCTTGTTTGTTTTCTTTTGTGTTGGTTTTGATTTATTTTTATTTTTTTTATTTTTTTTTGGGGGGTGAAGGCGGCTTGTTGTTTGCTCTGTTAATTTTTTTTTCCTACGAAAAGACAGTTTGGTTTATTATTATTATTATTATTATTAGGTAGGACGGATGACGTATGAACCAAGTGTGACCATATGGTAGCGTCTTTTAGCCTGAGGATTGAGTAGAAGAAAATGAAAACAAAAAATACGACAAATTTTTTTTTTTTGAGAACAAGAAAACATGTGTCTAAAGATTGCTTCTTCTGTCTATTATCACTTCTGTATTTTGTCATTCATGATTTCCTATGAAGTGTAAGCACTTTTACCTGTAAATAGTTTTATCATCCTTCATCTTCGACATACCTGTTGTCTCACTGTATTTTGTCTGACTAATATACACACACAGTGGTGTGAATGCATCATTTCATTTCATGTGTGTGTGTGTGTGTAAGTATGTGTGTGCATGTGTGTGTAAGTATGTGTGTGTTTCATATGAGAAAGACACGGGTGGATATTCCAAGAGATGGAAGTATAGATAAAACAATAGACAAATAGAAATAATGGAAGGAAGTGAGAAAGAGAGGAGTGAGTGAGAGAAAGAGAGAGAGACAGACAGACAGACAGACAGACAGACAGACAGAGACAGAGACACACAGAGAGAGACACAGAGAGAGAGAGAGAGAGAGAGAGAGGGACAGACAGTCAGACAGAGATAGAGAGAGAGAGAGAATGAGTGAGAGACAGACAGACAGAGAGGGGGAGAGAGAGCGAGAGAGAGGGACAGATAGACAGAGCCAGAGGGAGAGAAGAGACGGGCACAGAGGGGACGAGAGAGAAAGGGAGAGAGAGAGAGGGAGAGAGAAGGGAGGGGAGAGAGAGAGAGACAGACAGAGACAGAGACAGACAGAGAGACAGATAGACAGAGAGAGGGAAGGAGAGATAGAGGGAGACAGACAGACAGACACAGAGATAGAGGCAGAGAGGGAGGGAGAGAGAGAGAGAGAGAGAAAGAGAAAGAAAGAGAGGTAGGGAGGGAAAGAGAGAGCGAGTTAGAGTGAGAGAAATAGACATAGACAGGGCGAGAGCAGACAGCCAGACATACAGACAGAGACACAGACAAACAGAGAGAGACAAAGAGAGAGAGGGAGGGAGAGAGGGGAAAATAATAAATAATAAAGAAATTAAAAAGGAAAAGAAAAAATAAATATATATATATATATATATATATTTATATATATATATATATATATATATATATATATATATATATATATTTATATATATACATATATATATGTATATATATATATATAAATATATATATATATAATATATATATATATATAAATATATACAGAGAGAGAGAGAGAGAGAGGGAGAGACAGAGACAGAGACAGAGACAGAGACAGAGAGACAGAGATAAAACTGAACAACAGACAGACAAAAGGAGGGAAACGGTGAGAGACAAAATTTTGGAAGGGACGGGAGCAAAATAAATGCAGAGTGAAATATAAAAACAAGTGTCCAAATAATATACAAGTCAAAGTTCCTTCAAGGTCGCTGGCGCTCATCCCGGTTTCGATAGCGTGAAGCGGACCAGGTGAAAACAATCATCTCTGGTCAGGACGCTAGTCTGACGCAGGTCTTTACCCCAAAGCTAGTGCTTGTACTCATTTGTACCTGGGTGAAATTGCCCAAAACATCCGCGTTGAACGTGTCTTTCAACGAACACAACGACGGGTCTAGTTTTTGCCAGGATTCGAATCAGAGGCCTCGACATGATCACAAGTCCGGCCGCCTTACTCCTGGACAACCAACGCCAGCACAACAAATAGGCATAATAAACTACTGAGGAAATCGTAAAGGAAAGATTTAGGTCAAAGTCATCAATGAAGAAACAACATTTATTCGTCGTATTCGATAATATATTATCTTGACAACGAAGAATGCAGTGTTTATTCGTATTCGATACTGTATCTTGATGTCATAAATCGTGTCTAGCTCCTGTTCACTCATAAAACCGTAGTTACATTCACAGAGTTCGCAACCAGCATCCGTTCTCCTGAGTCCAAGGAGACAGTTCATGTTGCAGTCTGTCTCGGCCTGAGGACAACCTGTTTGGATATTATCGAGAAAACAACATATTATGTTTTCTTTGTAGACAAATTCAGAGAGAGAGAGAGAGAGAGAGAGAGAGAGAGAGAGAGAGGAGAGGGAGGGAGAGAGAGAGAGAGAGAGAGAGAGAGAGAGAGAGAGAGAGAGAGAGAGAGAGATAGAGAGAGAGAGACGAGTGAAAAAGAAAAAGAGAAAGAGGAAAGAGAAAGACAGACAGAAAGAGAAGGAGGAGAGAGAGAGACAGAGACAGACAGAGACAGATATAAATATATATATATATATATATATATATATATATATATACATATATGTATATATATATATATATATATATATATATATATATATATATATATATATATATATATATATACTATATATAGAGAGAGAGTGAGGAAAGACAGACAGACAGTGGGAATGGAGACAATACAGCAATGTTTTTTGTGATAAACAATTATTTACCATTTCATCTATTTATCTATCTATCTATCTATCCCCATCTATCCCCTCTATCTATCCCCTCTATCTATCTATCTATCTATCTATCTAAATAGCCAGCAACACATCGTCCCATCAATCTATGTATGTGGTTATCAAACCCATCCATCAATCTACACATTGCCATTATTCTGTTTACAAACATGAACATAAAATATTATTCATTTCAAAGAACCTTCGCACAGCAACAACAGAAGCAATTAATAATTTAAATTAAATAAATCAGTCATCAAAGGCCAGAAAATTAAAGGAAAATAGCCAGGTGGTTTGGCAGCAATCTATTCATTTACCTTTCCATTAATCCATCCATCTGTCCATCTATCTGACTAGTTATAAATCCTTATGTCCGTCTATCTGACTAGTTATAAATCCTTATTTCTGTCTATCTATCTGCATCCATGCTATCATCTATACATCTGTCTATATTTTATTATTTGTCACTGTGACCTGTCGAAGGCACTGTGGTGCACGTGCCAGTTGTCGCCCTTTAGAAGATAGTCTGAAGCGCTCCACCTACCCGCGAGCCCATCGTGGTTTTTTTTATTATTATAGATTTGACTTACCCACATTCACAACTAAGGTGATCTCAGGATTTTTGGTAGGATTTTAATTTGCCCAGACTGCCCTGTAAACAGGTAGGTATCTTTAACGTGCACAAAGTGGTGTGATCTGCACACGGGACCTCCTTGCTATCATCCGTCTCCTATGGGACTATGTGTCGATCCACCTACCTGGACCGGAAGGGGTGGGGGGGGAGAGGGAGAGAGCGGTAGATTTTGCTCGAAAAAATTGAGAAAATTTTAACCGTTCGCGGGGCTCGAACACACTACCTTTTTAGTTGAGAGGCCAACACCTTAACTCTGGACTACAAGATCCCACCCCCCTTCAACCTGACAACCGGGGCGAAAGAACATATGATTTAGTTCATAAAGAGATCCAGGGTATATTATGATTGTCTATGGAAAATAAAACCTAAAACTATGGCAACAAACTAGAAAAAGAGAAGGCATACAACGTCTCCAACTTCAATCTCTCACACACACACACACACACACACACACTCACAAACACATACACACACTCACAAACAAACACACACACACATACATAACCCCCAAATGGAATTCCCCAAGGACAGACTGCCCCAATGTAGACTGTGGATAGGCGGCAGATCAAACTTGGAAGGAAACACGAAGAAAATGGATGTCAACTAACCAGACATGGTAAGACGATCCCAAACTGAAAGAAAACCGAAATCCTCTCTTTCTCCACTACCTTTCTATCTCATTCCTTCGCACCACACAACAAAACCCCCGCCCCCCCCCACCTTCCAACACATACACACACGAGCACACCCT
>JAXRKP010001068.1:70000-90000 GCA_037039925.1 Doris montereyensis | reverse complement strand
GCTGTGTTAGGTTTTAGCTGTGTTGGGTTCTAGCTGTGTTGGGTTCTAGCTGTGTTGGGTTCTAACTGTGTTGGGTTCTAGCTGTGTTAGGTTTTAGCTGTGTTGGGTTCTAGCTGTGTTGGGTTCTAGCTGTGTTATGTTCTAGCTGTGTTGGGTTCTAGCTGTGTTGGGTTCTAGCTGTGTTGGGTTCTAGCTGTGTTATGTTCTAGCTGTGTTGGGTTCTAGCTGTGTTATGTTCTAGCTGTGTTGGGTTCTAGCTGTGTTGGGTTCTAGCTGTGTTATGTTCTAGCTGTGTTGGGTTCTAGCTGTGTTGGGTTCTAGCTGTGTTATGTTCTAGCTGTGTTGGGTTCTAGCTGTGTTGGGTTCTAGCTGTGTTATGTTCTAGCTGTGTTGGGTTCTAGCTGTGTTGGGTGGATTTTCTTTTTTCATTTAAGGTTTTTGTTTTGTGTTCGCAAAAAGTGAAAAAAGGGAGGAGGAGGGGAGGGGGGGGGGGGACGGTCCTCAATTGAATAACTCAAGATAATATGAAAGCCCCATAGGAACATAAGACAAGACAAATACAAGGAAAAGACAGAAAAAAATCCTGGCCACCATGGGGATCGAACCCGCGTCCTCTGCGTCCGCACCCATCGCCTCGCCATGAAAAGAAAGCGTGCTACCAACCGAGCTAACTACGCTCTGTCTATTCCTTGTGTTTGTCTCGTCTTTGTTCCTATGGGGCTTTCATATTATCTTGTGTCGTTACATTAACTTCCGACATGCCCTTGCCTCACTGTTTATCTTTATCTATGTCAATTGAATAACGTATTGGGTTCAAGTATTTTCCCTTAAGGTTTTTAAAAACATTAATTTGTTTCGTTTCTCTTTCGTTGTCCAAAGGCAAAGTGTTCTACTCACTCCTCTTACCATCACCATCTTTTTCTTCCTTTCTTCCTCCTTTCTGATTTTCTTCTGACGTCACACTGTG
This sequence comes from Doris montereyensis, assembly GCA_037039925.1. Classification (NCBI taxonomy): domain Eukaryota; kingdom Metazoa; phylum Mollusca; class Gastropoda; order Nudibranchia; family Dorididae; genus Doris; species Doris montereyensis. Next base: position 89,033 of record JAXRKP010001068.1, on the reverse strand, counting down.
TGATTCATGCCTTAATTAGTGATTAGATCTAGATAATATTCAACTTATTGGCATTTTCTAAAACCCGTGTTAAGGGTTTGGTGTTTCATTGATGTATGGTACCTTTAACACTATCATGTATATGTAATTATTGTTAGATCTCTTAGTTTGACTTCTTTAAGTATTATTATATTTTTATACACGGAGACTTTTAAAAACTTACTTTTCGACCTATCATGGGGTGTGAGGGTTGGCACCTGCAATGTGTGTGTGTGTGTGTGTGTGTGTGTGTGTGTGCGCGCGCGCGCACACGCGTGTAGAGGGACATCCTGTAATTAGCACATATCGTCATTTAGGTACTGTTCATCTTAATTGTAACAATTTTTCGTGTATGTAGATGTCTTGATTTTATAGTAATCTTAAATATTGAGTACATTATGTAAGCTACTGTATGATGTATGTGTTAGCCTTTGTAAAGCGCACCTGAGCATGACTCTCATGGATAGGGGCGCTATATAAATTTTGCATTATTATTATTATTATTATTATTATCTAGATTCTGCATATTTCTCATTTATTGTATGACGAAGGGTTATACCCAAAACGTTACTTGTTTGTTCTGTCTTTATTCGTAGAGTTGTCACTTATTGTCGTTTTCACCTAGAAAGAGGAAGGTAACTGAAGCAGAGAGCAGACATTGAGATAGCAATGCTTGAAATAAATCTTAACGACTTGGTAAAAACTACGGTTTGGGATGTGAAATTCACATATTTGGTAAGAGCTACTGCTTGGGATGTGAAATTCACATATTTGGTAAGAGCTACTGCTTAGGATGTGAAATTCATATATTTGGTAAGAGCTACTGCTTGGGATGTGAAATTCACATATTTGGTAAGAGCTACTGCTTGGGATGTGAAATTCACATATTTGGTAAGAGCTACTGCTTGGGATGTGAAATTCACATATTTGGTAAGAGCTACTGTTTGGGATGTGAAATTCACATATTTGGTTCGAAATCTTTGTTTGGGTGGTAGGTAGGTTGGATGGCTGATTAGTTGATTGATTGGTTGGTTTCCTGACAATCTTGAAAGGCATCTGACAGGAGCAACAGCTGTCTAGGCAGTCTCCATTGTAGCCTTTTGTTCTAAGCATGAATTTTTATTTGATGTTTTGCAATTGGTTGACTGGGAGACAGGATCAAAGGTAATTTTGATGGTAAAAAAAAACCGGGAAAGAAAGAACAGACAGTGAGATAGGAATTGAAATGATTGAAATATTATTTAATGATACATGCCATTACTGTTTGTATGTTTGTGCCTTCATCGCATTCGAGATCTCCTGGGTTTAGAAACCTTGGTCAACACGTATTTACCATAATGTCTCTTTGAAGGTACAACAGAGTCGCTGATCTCAAGTGGAGTGGATTTATTGTTCGGTTTAATTAATTTGAAACCAGTAAAACAAAACCAGTGCACTCTAGAACAGGTCCACACATAGAATAAAGTAAATGTAAACACTGTCAAAAGGGTGTGTGTGTGTGTAGGTGTGTGTGCAGGTGTGTGTGTGTGTAGGTGTGTGTGTGTGCAGGTGTGTGTGTGTGCAGGTGTATGTGTGCGCATGTGTGTATGTGTGTGTGCACGTGCGCGTGTGTGTATGTGTGTGTGCATGTGCGTGTGTGCGTGTGCGTGTGTGTGTGTGTGTGCAGGTGTGTGCGTGTGCGTGTGTGTGTGCGCACGTGTGTGTGTGTGTGCGAGGATTTGGGAAGGAGGTGAGGGGGGGCATTGTAATGGGATCTGAGAACACAATCAAAGCCTTTAGGGATGGCAGCTTTTCTTGGAAGTGCCAGTTGAAACCAGTAGGTAACAGGGTGTATAGTGGGAGGGAGCCAGAAAGGAGGTGACACTACAGGTGTGGGGGGGCGGGGCGTAAGAGGAGAGGGTGAGAGGAGAGGTGTGAGAGGAGAGAGTGACAGGGGAGGGTGAGAGGAGAGGGTGAGAGGAGAGCGTGAGAGGGGAGGTGTGAAAGGAAACGGTGAGAGGAGAGCGTAAGAGGGAAGGGTGAGAGGAGAGGGTGAGAGGGTGCGTTGAGAGGGGACGGTGAGAGGAAAGGGTGAGAGGAGAGGGTGAGAGGAGGGAGCGCAAGAGGGGACGGTGAGAGGAAAGGGTGAGAGGAGAGGGTGAGAGGAAAGGGTGAGAGGAGAGGGTGAGAGGATAGCGTAAGAGGGGAGGGTGAGAGGAGAGGGTGAGAGGATAGCGCAAGAGGGGACGGTGAGAGGAAAGGGTGAGAGGAGAGGGTGAAAGGAGAGGATGAAAGGAGAGGGGTGAAAGGAGAGGGTGAGAGGAAAGGGTGAAAGGAGAGGGTGAGAGGAGAGGGTGAAAGGACAGGGTGAGAGGAGAGGGTGAAAGGACAGGGTGAGAGGAAGAGGGTGAAAGGAGAAGGTGAGAGGAGAGGGTGAAAGGAGAGGGTGAGAGGAGAGGGGAGAGGAGAGGGAGAGGGTGAAAGGAGAGGGTGAAAGGAGAGGGTGAAAGTAGAGGGTGAAAGGAGAGGGTGAAAGGAGAGGGTGAGAGGAGAGCGTGAAAGGAGAGGGTGAGAGGAGAGTGAAAGGAGTGGGTAAGAGGAGAGGATGAAAGGAGAGGGTGAAAGGACAGGGTGAGAGGAGAGGATGAGAGGAGAGGGTGAAAGGAGAGGGTGAAAGGAGAGGGTGAGAGGAGAGGGTGACAGGAGACGGTGAAAGGAGAGGGTGAGAGGAGAGGGTGAGAGGTGAGGGTGAGAGGAAAGTGTGAAAGGAGAGGGTGAAAGGAGAGGGTGAAAGGAGATAGTGAAAGGAGAGGGTGAGAGGAGATGGTGAGAGGAGAGGGTGAAAGGAGAGGGTGAAAGGAGAGGGTGAGAGGAGAGGGTAAAAGGAGAGGGGCTTAAAAGATTCAGCTAGCGGCCTACCATCGACGTGCAAGAACAAAACAGACACACAAATAAGCATACAAGTAATTTGGATACTGAATACTGCTATATCAGATATCCTGTAGGATGAACGGTTTTCAAACATCACTACAAATTATGAGCAAATCGAAACCAAACATTTAACATTCACATCTTGCGGATATTGTTAAAAGACATTGACTGCTGGATTCAGATGTTATGATGGGGTCTAGATAATAACTCCACGTGCTGGAGGGTCTTGCAACTAAAGATGTTCCTATTAGCATCTATAATGGCGTCGGGGGCCGAGTGATTAGGCTAGCGGATTGGGGATCATAAGGTCCTGGTTCGAATTCTGGTTTGAGCCAAACCGGACGTTGTCTTCCGTGGGAAAGACAGTTAACATGCACCACCCACCCCCCTCACCCTACACGACCCAAATCCAAAATAGGAACACGCCCTGGCGTGGGAGTTAAAACAACCTTGCATTGCAGACGACTGGCGTCTTGTCACAGGGGAGGTGATTAACTGTTGTCACACCTCTTCCGCTTCACTCTATAGAAACCGGTTTAAGCTCCAGTACTATGGGGCCGAATGGCCTTGCAACGGAACGGCGATATGATGCGGTCCTCTTGTACTTATATAAAAATATATATTTATTTTTATTTTTATTTTTAAAATCTTTTTTTAATTTTATTTTTTTAAAACCCATAAAACAGCAGTCTCATAAATACAATTCTAGAATTTAGCGGCAACCAACGTAATATTCTAAATTAAGGAGTCTTGACATGGTCTCCTTCCTCTTCTTCTCTTAGAAACCGTTTCTTCTTCTTCTTCTTCTTCTTCTTCTTCTTCTCCTCTTCTTATATTCTATTTATTCTTCTTCTTCTTCTTCTTCTTCTTCTTCTTCTTCTTTTCTTCTTCTTCTTCTTCTTCTTCTTCTTCTTTTTCTTCTTCTTCTTCTTCTTCTTCTTCTTCTTCTTCTTCTTCTTCTTCTTCTTCTTCTTCTTCTTCTTCTTCTTCTTCTTCTTCTTCTTCTTCTTCTTCTTCTTCTTCTTCTTCTTCTTCTTCTTCTTCTTCTTCTTCTTCTTCTTCTTCTTCTTCTTCTTCTTCTTCTTCTTCTTCTTCTTCTTCTTCTTCTTCTTCTTCTTCTTCTTCTTCTTCTTCTTCTTCTTCTTCTTCTTCTTCTTCTTCTTCTTCTAACGTGCACAGAGTGTTGTGACCTGCTCACGGGACCACCTTTTTACAGTCCGTCTCCAATGGGACTAGGTGTCGATCCTCCTACCTTGTCGGGGGGGGGGGACCACCTTTTACAGTCCGTCTCCAATGGGACTAGGTGTCGATCTATCCTACCTTGTCGGGGGGGAGGGAGGGGTAGGGAGATATTTACTCGAAAAAAAAACTCGAGAAATTTTATCAACCGTCGTCGAGGCTCGTTCCCACTACTTTTTGGTTGAGGGGCAGACGCCTTGCCTCTGGACTACCGAGTCCCCTACACGTATGGTTAACAATAGACTCACATTTTTGTCTTCTTCGGATTGCAAAAAGAAACTCCGTCGTAGTGTCATTCACCTGAAGCTTGTTAACAATCTTCCAGTTTTAAACCTCATTGGGGGGTGGGGGTGGGGAGCGGGACTCCAGAGGCAATTTGTCGGATTGTCAACTAAAAGGTAGTGGGTTCGAATCCTGCCGACGGTTGGGGTGTGTGGCATTTGGAGCACTACTTTTTTTCACAGGAAATTGCTATGTGATATTTGGAGCACCATTTTACTTCAAAGAAAGCCGCTATGTGACATTTTGGAGCAATACATTTTTGGCGTTCAGTATCGAATACAAGTCACCCATTCAGTTTTCAACCGATTACTGAATTTTTTTTAAAAGTTAACACTTCCGCTCTGTGTTTGTACAGGCTTGAGACTCTCTCATGATATGAGGCCGCATTGAAAATGTTTATTTTATTAGAAATTTGTTAAAAACATAAAAAGGCATGAAGAAAAAAATATTCGAGCTTCGTATTTACAGAGTTGTTGACGGCAGTGAAGTGTGGCATATTGACTGAATGTACTGAAGTCTTGTCATGGTTCCAGGATTAAAAGATCCCTGGATTAGTGAAATTCATTCTCTCCTCTTGACATGTTTCGCTTTGCCAGTCCTTAGGCTTTCTGTGGACTGCAGTTTGAATTTGCTCTCAGCCATAATTTCCTTACAGTCGGTGAGTGAGCTCAAATACCGATGGGTGAGCTGTGTAGAACAGGCTGTTGAGATGCTTGTTGAACGATTCGCACGCGTTATTTGTCCTTTTCCGATCCACATCTGTACTCGTCCATAAGTGAGAGGGAAACGTTGAAGTGCTGGTGATGTACGTTCTTGTGAGGTACTGAATGTATCTTGAAACTGCATCCCCCAGGAGCCTCGCAAATGACGTCACATGCGAAGCAATAGCACACTTCCAAAAGTCGAGGAATGACAACCCAAAAGTCGAGGAAAAGTTGAGAGGAAAGACAACCCAAAAGTCGAGGAAAGACAACCCGAAAAAGTTGAGGAAAGACAACCCAAAAGTCGAGGAAACACAACCCAAAAGTCGAGGAAAGACAAACCAAAAGTTGAGGAAAGACAACCCAAAAGTCGAGGAAAGACAACCCAAAAGTCGAGGAAAGACAACCCAAAAGTCGAGGAAAGACAAACCAAAAGTCGAGGAAAGACAACCCAAAAGTTGAGGAAAGACAACCCAAAAGTTGAGGAAAGACAACCCAAAAGTTGAGGAAAGACAACCCAAAAGTTGAGGAAAGACAACCCAAAAGTTGAGGAAAGACAACCCAAAAGTTGAGGAAAGACAACCCAAAAGTCGAGGAAAGACAACCCAAAAATCGAGGAAAGACAACCCAAAAGTCGAGAAAGACAACCCAAAAGTCGAGGAAAGACAACCCAAAAGTCGACTTGAAGAATCTTCCCACTGCGGATTCACTGTTGAGAGGTCTAGTTGCTGTATTTTTCGTCTCCAGCTTTGCTTCAAGTGAAATAAATATCCTCTGTGCACAAATGTTGGCAGGACATGTTTCACAGCTTCGTGGGCAGCTTTTTCAAAGTCAAGATGAATTGTGTTGTTTTCCAGGCTTGCTCCATTACGTCTTTCAAAAACTCTTTGTAAGTGTTGAAACATAGCTTCGTAGGTTTCTTTCTTCTGGTCGGGCAACAAAAAGAACGCCAGGGATACATAGCTTCCATTGGCAAGCGAGATAACAGTGTGGATTTGATGGAACTGTTTTTTGGGCAACTTTTGAAAGTACCGTCCCCAAAGAAATCTTCAACGTCCTTGGTCAGTTGTATCGCCATGGTGTCAAAAATTCTGACGATCTGCCCGCTCATAGTCCACGTCTATCAGTGTGTTGTCCATAGTCGTCATCTGTGATGCGGCAATTAATGCATCCTCGCGGGTTGAAGGCAGTTTTGGATGTGCTTTCCAGCGTTGTATCCAAATGGTCCGCCTAGAACTTTGTACCACTGAAAGCGAGACCTTGTCTGTGTTAAGCTGTCCAGCCTCTCTCATGATGATTTTTCGGGGCCTCTAGAATATCTCTTCTTCAGCTTTCCTCTTACAGGCCTGTCGCAGCAAGTGGGTCTGTATTTTCGATTCATCGTTGAGGTGGTTGTGGCGAGTGTCAGCATGTACTATCACTTTTCCGACCAACGATGTGGTCAGCTTTCCATTACACGTTCTGTTTGTACACTGCCAGTTCTTGGATTTTTTCGTCTCCTTCTTTAAACTGTTCCTGTAGTAGTCCATGTTCAATGCTGGCTTGCCTTTGTTTTTCTAACTTCCAAAATGTTTTGTTTTTTCTAAATTTTTAAAATCCAATGACAGCCAAAAGTTAAAAGTGAATACAGTTTACATCGTCAATGTTAGGTGATTGACAGAGTGTTTCGCCAAAGCAGATGCGAAGTGTATAAATCGGCCGTCGATACTATGGTGCTCCAAATGTCATGCTGCATTTTTACTTATTTTTCGTTGGTGCTCCAAATGTCATACTGCATTTTTACTTAGTTTTCGTTGGTGCTCCAAATGTTATACTGCATTCTCATATATTTTTCGTTGGTGCTGCAATTTACTCCAAATGTCATACTGCATTTTACTCAGTTTTCGTTGGTGCTCCAAATGTCATACTGCATTTTCATATATTTTTCGTTGGTGTGCTTTACTCAAATCTCATACTGCATTTTTACTTAATTTTCGATAGTGCTCCAAATGTCATACTGCATTTTTACTTAATTTTCGATAGTGCTCCAAATGTCAGACTCCCGGCGGTTGAACAAGTTTCTCGATTTTTTCGAGCAAAATGTATCCTTATATGGTCCAGGTAAGATCCACACCTAGTCCCATCGGAGATCCCGTGTGCAGATCGCAATACTTTGTGCATGTTAAAGATCCCTTGACTGTATACTGGGCAGTCCAGGTAAACAATTTTAAATCCTAACAAAAAACCCGAGATCACCTTAGTTGTAGATGTGGGTAAAATTAAATCAAATCGAATCAAATCGAATCGAATCAAATGAAATGAAATGAAATCAAATCAAATCAAATCGAATCGAATCGTATCGCATCAAATCAAATCAAATGAATCAAATCAAATCAAATCAAATCAAATCAAATCAAATCAAATCAAATCAAATCAAATCAAATCAAATCAAATCAAATCGAATCGAATCGAATCAAATCAAATCAAATCCAATGGAATTAAATCAAATCAAATCAAATCAAAATCAAATCAAATCGAATCGAATCAAATCAAATCAAATCGAATCAAATCAAATCAAATCGAATCAAATCAAATCAAATCGAATCGAATCGTATCGCATTAAATCAAATCAAATCCAATCAAATCGAATCAAATCATATCAAATCAAATCAAATCAAATCAAATCAAATCAAATCGAATCGAATCGAATCCAATCCAATCAATGGAATTAAATCAAATCAAATCAAATCCAAATCAAATCAAAGCAAATCAAAGCAAATCAAATCAAATCGAATCGAATCGAAACAAATCAAAGCAAATCCAATGGAATTATAATCAAAACGAATCGAATCAAATCAAATCGAATCGAATCAAATCAAATCAAATCGAATCAAATCAAATCAAATCAAATCGAATCGTATCGTTCGCATCAAATCAAATCAAATCCAATCAAATCGAATCAAATCAAATCAAATCAAATCAAATCAAATCTTAACGTAATCAATACACTATCCCATGGTGATAAGAAAATTATTTCATCATGTGGTAACACAGACTGATTATCATCGTGTCACGTGTCAGCGAGAAAGGCAAATTCATGCTCAATGATAGCACGATTAATAGAAGAGAAGTGGCAGATTCATGCTCAATGATAGCATAATTGATAGAAGAGAAGTGACAGTTCCATGCTCAATGATAGCATAATTGATAGAAGAGAAGTGACAGTTCCATGCTCAATGATAGCATAATTGATAGAAGAGAAGTGGCAGATTCATGCTCAATGATAGCATAATTGATAGAAGAGAAGTCGCAGATTCATGCTCAATGATAGCACGATTGATAGAAGAGAAGTGGCAGATTCATGCTCAATGATAGCATAATTGATAGAAGAGAAGTAGTAGATTCATGCTCAGTGATAACATAAGTGATAGAAGAGAAATGGCAGCTGTGTATAAAAAACAGTTCTCATTTGTATTGAAGAGTTCTATGGTAGGAAATACTTTAAGGTATATAAATATTCATTTGCAATACGTAGATCAATATTTATTTGCAAGACGTAGATAAATACTAATTTGCAAGACATAGATAAATACTCATTTGCAAGATGTAGATAGAGATTCATTGATAAGACGTAGATACATATTCATTTGTAAAACGTAGATAGAGATTCATTTGTAAGACGTAGATAAATATTCATTTGCAAGACGTAGATAGAGATTCATTTGTAAGACGTAGATAAATATTCATTTGCAAGACGTAGATATATATTTATTTGTAAGACGTAGATAAATATTCATTTGCAAGATGTAGATAAATATTCATTTGCAAAACGTAGATAAATATTCATTTGTAAGAGGTAGATAAATATTCATTTGCAAGACGTAGATAAATATTTATTTGCAAGACGAAAATAAATATTCATTTGCAAGACGAAGATAAATACTCATTTGCAAGACGAAGATAAATACTCATTTGCAAGACGAAGATAAATACCCATTTGCAAGACGAAGATAAATACGCATTTGCAAGACGAAAATAAATACGCATTTTCAAGACGAAGATAAATACTCATTTGCAAGATGTAGATAGAAACTCATTTGCAAACGTAGGTAAAGATGTATGTGCAAGACATATAAAAAGATTTATGTGCAAGACGTGCAAAAATAATAATAGATATAATTTTTATAGCACCTATCCAACATTTGCTAATGCTCTAATTTGTTTATAATGTACTGGATAACCATATCTTATAAAATACACACACACACACACACACACACACACACACACACACATATATATATATGTATATTAAACATGCATAAAAGCGTAATACACAAGAAGGGAACATTGTATAATTCTTTTGAACATTAAACACTTTAAAAATGTCATAGCATAAGGCAATATTAGTTAATGTTATCATATGATAATTGATATGGTCTCAAGCACTTGTAGCCAGTAAACGATATCATGACGAAGTTTAAAGTTGTGCTTGAAGTTGCAGGAAGACTGTGAAATTGTTGTAACATTTCTATATATAGTACTGTCACGTTTTTTAAAATTGTTGTAACATTTTTATATATAGTACTGTCACGCTTTTTAAAATTGTTGTAACATTTCTATATATAGCACTGTCACGTTTTTAAAAATTGTTGTAACATTTCTATATATAGCACTGTCACGGTTTTAAAAATTGTTGTAACATTTCTATATATAGCACTGTCACGTTTTTAAAATTGTTGTAACATTTCTATTTTATAGCACTGTCACGTTTTTAAAAAATTGTTGTAACATTTCTATATATAGTACTGTCACGTTTTTTAAAATTGTTGTAACATTTCTTTTTTTCACGTTTTTAAAAATTGTTGTAACATTTCTATATATAGTACTGTCACTTTTTTTAAAATTGTTGTAACATTTCTATATAGTAGTACTGTTTTTAAAATTGTTGTAACATTTCTATATATAGTTTTTTTTAAAAATTGTTGTAACATTTCTATATATAGTACTGTCACGTTTTAAAAAATTGTTGTAACATCTTTATATATAGCACTGTCATGGTTTTTTTAAATTGTTGTGACATTTATATATATAGCACTGTCAGGTATTTAATTGTTGTAACATTTATATAGCACTGTCAGGTATTTAATTGTTGTAACATTTATATAGCACTGTCTGGTTTTTAATTGTTGTAACATTTTATATATGGCACTGTCTGGTTTTTTTTAAATTGTTGTAACATTTTAATAGCAGTGTCTGGTGTTTTTGAATTGTTGTAACATTTATATAGCACTGTCTGTTTTGTTTGAAATTGTTGTAACATTTTTATAGCACTGTCTGTTTTGTTTGAAATTGTTGTAACATTTTTATAGCAGTGTCTGATTTTTAATTGTTACAACATTTATATAGCACTGTCTATTTTTTTAAAAAATTGTTGTAACATTTTTATAGCACTGTCTGGTTTTTGGAATTGTTGTAACATTTATACAGCACTGTCTGGGTTTTAATTGTTGCAACATTTTTATAGCATTGTTTGGTTTTTTTGAAATTGTTGTAACATTTTTATAGCACTGTCTGTTTTTAAAAAAAATTGTTGTAACATTTTTATAGCACTGTCTGTTTTAAAAAAAATTGTTGTAACACTTTTATAGCAGTGTCTGGTTTTTTATTTATTGACATAACATTTTATAGCACTGTCTGCTTTTTTATTGTTGTAACATTTTATAGCACTGTCTGTTTTTTAAAAATTGTTGTAACATTTTATATATCTGGTTTTTAATTGTTGTAACATTTTATACTGTCTGGTTTTTAATTGTTGTAACATTTTTATAGCACTGTCTGGTTTTTAATTGTTGTAACATTTTTATAGCACTTTTTTTGGTTTTTAATTGTTGTAACATTTTTATAGCATTGTCTGTCTTGTTTGAAATTGTTGTAACACTTTTATAGCAGTGTCTGGTTTTTTATTTATTGACGTAACATTTTTATAGCACTGTCTGGTTTTTTATTGTTGTAACATTTTTATAGCATTGTCTGTCTTGTTTGAAATTGTTGTAACACTTTTATAGCACTGTCTGGGGTTTTTTAACGTGTTGTAACACTTTTACAGCACTGTCTGGGTTTTTTTAAAGTGTTGTAAAGTTTTTAGGCGAAATATGACAAAAAGTTTTTACAGCACTGCCTGTGTTTTTTTAAAGTGTTGTAAAGTTTTTACAGCACTGTCTGGGTTTTTCTTATACAAAAGTAGTCTGGCTGCATTATGCTGAGCCGTTTGAAGTTTACACAATAGTGGGGGTTGGGTTTTTTTTTGTCTGGGATACCTGCAAGGATTGCATCGCATTAGCTAGTTTTGATCAAATGAGTGTGTAACCAACTGTTTTGTAACTTTCTCAGTTACATAATGTCATTTTCTAGAAATTCATTCTAGTTCAGCATACATTGGTGTCATTATGTTCTGGATAAGATCTGACATTTTGAGATAACGATCAATAATAGAGCCTATATTTCTTATTAGGCTTTGCAATCTCTACTCCAATTGTTAAAGAGAAAGCGTCGGCCTCAATAGGTGTATCGCAACTTGGTACAAGGAGAAATTAAGTTTTTTTCTCATCATTTAGTTTAAGTTTGTTTGTTGACATCCGCTTTTTCACATCTTTAAGACGGAATTGAAGATCATGCATGATTTTCGGTATTTAGTTTTTTTTAGATTTATATAACTGAGTATTATCTGCGTAGAGATGATATCTTATGTTGTTTTTTTTTTGGAAGATATGAACAACTGGTTGCATGTAAAGCATAAATAGAATAGGACCTAAAACCGATCCCTTAGCTATACAAAATTTCAATTTTTCATCACTTGATAAACAATCACCTACTTTCACTGTCTGATGATGAACTTCTAGGTATGATGAGAACCATTGTAGCATATTTCCAGATAAGCAAGACACATGCCACAAATATGTTAATAAAATGTTATGATCTAAAGTATCAAATGCAGAAGATAAATCTTAAAATGTGAGGAGTGATGTGTGACCGCAGTCAGTATTTAGCCAAATGTTTATGAAAATTCGTAAGATAGCAACGTCAGTACTGTGTTTTGAACGACAGGGTGATTGAAAAATTTCCATAGCATTATTTTTTTCTTCTATAATATGATTAAAAATTTAGCAGTTGTATTGAGACTGCCCTTTCTAGTGTCTTTAAAATGAATGGGAAGTTTGAAACGGGGTGATAATTTTAAGATCTTCTCTACCTAATTCTTTTTTATTATTATAAAGAACAAGTTTTAAAAGGTCTTTCTTAAACATTGGTTTTATGGTTTTACGTTGTCTGATTGAAGATGTTCATTGATAATTGTTGTGATACTTGGGGTTAAATAAGTTAAACACGTTTTCAACAATTGTGTTGGAATTGGATCTAGATCATAGTGGTTTCATTATAACGTTAATTACATTTTCCTCAGTGAGAAATTCAAACGAGTCTAGAGATTCACTTTCAAATATTTTAATTCCATATTAATGATCAAGAACATCAAAATCTGTCCTTAAATTAAAAGTGTTATGATTAAAATAATATCCCAAACTTGTCTGTCTTTCTTGTCAAAATATGTTGGGAAATTTGGTTCTGTTGGTTTGCTCAATAATTTATTTGCAGTAGGAAAATGTTCCTTGCATGTTTTAATGTTTTTAATTTAATTTTGATAGTACTTTCTCTACTGATCTTTTTTTTTTATCAAGTCATCCATTCTGTTTCCGACGAGTTAAAAAATGTCTCCGTGAACAGTCAGATTAGTTTTATGCCCAGCGACGTTCTGTTCGACGACATGTATATCCTGATTCAGCCATCGAGTTAAAATGACAGGGGGGGGATACACCGTTCTTCTACTGCGGTGTGAGTGTTCAAGACATTTGCCAGGAGTACATTTAAATGTTCAGGTGTGCTATTGTAGAAAAACTTAATTAACTTAATTTGATTTAGAGAAAGAATATGTCTTTCACATCTTTACAAAAATTACACATGTGCTAGACATAGATAAATACACATGTGCTAGACATAGATAAATACACATATGCTAGACACAAATAAATACACATGTGTTAGATATAGATAAAGACATATGTGTTAGATATAGATAAATACACATGTGCTAGACACAAATAAAAACACATGTCCTAGACTTCGATAAATACACATATGCTAGACATAGATAAATACACATGTGCTAGACATAGATAAATACACATGTGCTAGACTTCGATAAATACACATGTGCTAGACATATTTAAATACACATGTGCTAGACTTCGATAAATACACATATGCTAGACATAGATAAATACACATGTGCTAGACATAGATAAATACACATGTGCTAGACACATATAAAAACACATGTGCTAGACTTCGATAAATACACATGTGCTAGACATAAATCAATACACATATGCTAGACATAGATCAATACACATGTGCTAGACATACATAAAAACACACGTGGAGGACATAGATAAATTCACATATGCTAGACATCGATAAATACACATGTGCTAGACATGGATAAATACACATATGCTAGACATAGATCAATATACATGTGCTAGACATAGATAAATACACATATGCTAGACATAGATCAATATACATGTGCTAGACACAAATAACTACATATGTGCTAGACATCAATAAATACACATATGCTAGACATAGATCAATATACATGTGCTATACATAGATAAAATCACGTGCAAGACATAGATAAATTCACATGTGCTAGACTTCGATAAATACAAATGTGTTCGATATAGGTGAATACACATATGCTAGACATAGATCAATAAACATGTGCTAGACATAGATCAATATACATGTGCTATACATAGATAATTACACATATGCTAGACATAGATCAATACACATGTACAACACATAGATAAATACACATGTGCTAGACTTCGATAAATACACATGCGTTAGACATAGATAAATACACATGTGCTAGACATAGATCAATACACATGTGCTAGACATAGATCAATACACATGTGCTAGACATAGATCAATACACATGTGCTAGACATAGATCAATACACATGTGCTAGAAATATATCAATACACATGTGCTAGACATAGATCAATACACATGTACAACACATAGATAAATAGACATGTGCTAGAGATAGATCAATACACATGTACAACACATAGATAAATACGCATGTGCTAGACTTTGATAAATACACATGTACAACACATAGATAAATAGACATGTGCTAGACTTTGATAAATACACATGTACAACACATAGATAAATAGACATGTGCTAGACATAGATCAATACACATGTACAACACATAGATAAATAGACATGTGCTAGACATAGATCAATACACATGTACAATACATAGATAAATTCACATGTGCTAGACTTTGATAAATACACTTGTACAAGACATAGATAAATACACATATGCTAGACATAGATCAATATGCATGTGCTAGACATAGATAAATACACATGTCCTAGACATAGATAAATACACATGTGCTAGACATAGATCAATACACATGTGCTAGACATAGATAAATACACATGTACAAGACATAGATAAATACACATGGGCTAGACATAGATAAATTCACATGTAGAAGATATAGATAAATACACATGTGCTAGACATAGATAAATACACATGTACAAGTCATAGATAAATAAACATGTGCTAGACATAGATAAATACACATGTGCTAGACATAGATAAATACACATGTACAAGACATAGATAAATTCACATGTACAAGACATAGATAAATACACATGTGCTAGACATAGATAAATACACATGTACAAGACATAGATAAATACACATGTACAAGACATAGATAAATACACATGTGCTAGACATAGATAAATTCACATGTGCTAGACATAGATAAATACACATGTACAAGACATAGACAAATACACATGTGCTAGACATAGATAAATTCACATGTGCTAGACATAGATAAATACACATGTACAAGACATAGATAAATACACATATGCTAGACATAGATAAATACACATGTACAAGACATAGATAAATACACATGTGCTAGACATAGATAAATACACATATGCTAGACATAGATAAATACACATGTGCTAGACATAGATAAATAGACATGTGCTAGACATAGATAAATACACATGTCCTAGACATAGATAAATACACATGTGCTAGACATAGATATATACACATATGCACATAGATAAATACACATATGCTAGACATAGATATATACACATATGCTAGACATAGATAAATACACATATGCTAGACATAGATAAATACATATATGCTAGACATAGATAAATACACATATGCTAGACGTAGATAAAGACTCATGTGCAAGACGTAGATAAAGTCTCATGCACAAGACGTAGATAAAGACTCGTGTACAAGACAGACGTAGATAAAGACTCGTATTCAAGACATAGATAAAGACTGATGTACAAAACCTAGATCAAGACTCATGTACAAGACGTAGATAAAGACTACAAGACTCACTTGTGTACAAGACATAGATAAAAACTCATGTACAAGACGTAGATAAAGGCTCATGTACAAGACGTAGATAAAGACTAGATAAAGACGCATGCATAAGACGTAGATAAACACTCGTGTACAAGACGTAGATAAAGACGCATGCAGATAAAGACGTAGATAAACACTCGTGTACAAGAGGTAGATAAAGACTGATGTACAAGACGTAGATAAAGACTCGTGTACAAGACGTAGATAAAGACTCGTGTAGAAGACGTAGATAAAGACTCGTGTACAAGACGTAGATAAAGACTCGTGTAGAAGACGTAGATAAAGACTCGTGTACAAGACGTAGATAAAGACTCGTGTACAAGACGTAGATAAAGACTCGTGTACAAGACGTAGATAAAGACTGATGTACAAAACGTAGATAAAGACTCGTGTACAAGAGGTAGATGCATACTCATGTACAAGACGTAGATAAAGACTCGTGTAGAAGACGTAGATAAAGACTCGTGTAGAAGACGTAGATAAAGACTCGTGTTCAAGACGTAGATAAAGACTCGTCTATTAGACGTAAAAAAAGACTCATGTACAAGACGTAGATAAAGACTCATGTACAAGACGTAGATACAGACTCGTGTACAAGACGTAGATAAAAACTCATGCATAATACGTAGATAAAGACTCGTGAACAAGACGTAGATAAAGACCCATGTGTTAGACATAGATCAATACACATATCCTAGACATAGATCCATACACATCTGCTAAACATAGATAAATATATATGTGTTAGACACATATAAATACACACGTGCTAGACATAGATAAAAACATGCGCTACACATAGATAAATACACATATGCCAGACACAGATCAATACACGTGTGCTAGACATAAATAAATACACATATGATAGACATAGATCAATACACATATGCTAGATATAGATGAATTTACATGTGTTAGACACAGATAAATATACATCTGCTAGTCACAGATAAAAAACACATCTGCTAGACATAGATAAATACACATATGCTAGACATAGATAAATACACATATGCTAGACATAGATAAATACACATATGCTAGACATAGATAAATACACATATGCTAGACATAGATAAATACACATATGCTAGACATAGATCAATACACACGTGCTAGACATAGATAAAAACACGCGTGCAAGACATAGATAAATTCACATGTACAAGACGTAGATAAAGACTGATGTACAAAACGTAGATAAAAACTCATGTACAAGACGTAGATACATACTCATGTACAAGACGTAGATAAAGACTCGTGTAGAAGATGTAGATAAAGACTCGTCTACAAGACGTAGATAAAGACTCGTGTAGAAGATGTAGATAAAGACTCGTCTACAAGACATAGATAAAGACTCGTCTACAAGACGTAGATAAAGACTCGTCTACAAGATGTAGATAAAGACTCGTCTACAAGACGTAGATAAAGACTCGTCTACAAGACGTAGATAAAGACTCGTCTACAAGATGTAGATAAAGACTCGTCTACAAGACGTAGATAAAGACTCGTGTAGAAGACGTAGATAAAGACTCGTCTACAAGATGTAGATAAAGACTCGTGTAGAAGACGTAGATAAAGACTCGTGTAGAAGACGTAGATAAAGACTCGTCTACAAGATGTAGATAAAGACTCGTCTACAAGATGTAGATAAAGACTCGCGTAGAAGACGTAGATAAAGACTCGTCTACAAGATGTAGATAAAGACTCGTCTACAAGACGTAGATAAAGACTCGTCTACAAGACGTAGATAAAGGCTCGTCTACAAGACGTAGATAAAGACTCGTCTACAAGACGTAGATAAAGACTCGTCTACAAGACGTAGATAAAGACTCGTCTACAAGATGTAGATAAAGACTCGTCTACAAGACGTAGATAAAGACTCGTCTACAAGATGTAGATAAAGACTCGTGTAGAAGACGTAGATAAAGACTCGTCTACAAGATGTAGATAAAGACTCGTGTAGAAGACGTAGATAAAGACTCGTCTAGAAGATGTAGATAAAGACTCGTGTAGAAGACGTAGATAAAGACTCGTGTAGAAGACGTAGATAAAGACACATCTTTTAGACATAGGTAAAATCGAAGACGTAGATAAAGACTCTTGTACAAGACGTAGATAAAGACTCGTGTAGAAGACGTAGATAAATACATGTGCCTGATATAGGTGAAATCTCATGTACAAGACGTAGATTAAGACTCGTGTACACGACGTAGATAAAGATTCGTGTACAAGACGTAGATAAAGACTCGTGTAAAGAACACGATGTAGATAAAGACTCGTGTAGAAGATGTAGATAAAGACTCGTGTAGAAGACGTAGATAAAGACTCGTGTACAAGACGTAGATAAAAACTCGTGTACAAGACGTAGATAAAAACTCATGTACAAGACGTAGATAAAAACTCGTGTACAAGACGTAGATAAAAACTCGTGTACAAGACGTAGATAAAAACTCGTGTACAAGACGTAGATAAACACTCATGTACAAGACGTAGATAAATACATCTTTTAGACACGTAGATAAAATCGTGTACAAGACGTAGATAAAGACTCGTGTACAAGACGTAGATAAATACACATGTGCCTGATATAGGTGAAATCTCATGTACAAGACGTAGATAAAGATTCATGTACACGACGTAGATAAAGACTCATGTACAAGACGTAGATAAAAACTCGTGTACAAGACGTAGATAAAAACTCGTGTACAAGACGTAGATAAAGACTCATGTACAAGACGTAGATAAAGAATCATGTACAAGACGTAGATAAAGAATCATGTACAAGACGTAGATAAAACTCATGTACAAGACGTAGATAAAGAATCATGTACAAGACGTAGATAAAGAATCATGTACAAGACGTAGATAAAGAATCATGTACAAGACGTAGATAAAGAATCATGTACAAAACGTAGATAAAGAATCATGTACAAGACGTGATAAAAGAATCCTGATATAGACGTGATAATCTCATGTACAAGACGTAGATAAAGAATCATGTACAAGACGTAGATAAAGAATCATGTACAAGACGTAGATAAAGAATCATGTACAAGACGTAGATAAAGAATCATGTACAAGACGTAGATAAAGAATCATGTACAAGACGTAGATAAAGAATCATGTACAAGACGTAGATAAAGAATCATGTACAAGACGTAGATAAAGAATCATGTACAAGACGTAGATAAAGAATCATGTACAAGACGTAGATAGAGACTCATGTGCAAGATGTGGATGAAAGTTTATGCGCAAGACGTAGATAGAAATTCATTTGCAAATCGTAGATAGAGTCGTTTGCTAGTCGCAGATAAAAGCCAA
>JAXRKP010001068.1:0-55000 GCA_037039925.1 Doris montereyensis | reverse complement strand
CAAAGGCATTTTTAAAAGCATTAATATTGTTCGCATTTTTGTTTGTTTGAACAGTAAACTATTCCATGATTGGGCCGTTCGTATACTGAAAACAATGTGTGTGAATGTGTGTTCGTATATAAGTGTGTGTATATGTGTGTATGTGTGTGAATGATGTGTGTTCGTGTAAGTATGTATATGTGTATGTATGTGTGTATGTGTGTGTGTGGGGGGTGGGAGGGTGATTGATTGTCAGGTTGGGTTTTTAAAACTTTCTTTTGCCTTTGTTTTATTTTTTATGGTAGTTGGGGCTGGTATTTGTAACCGATTGTTTATGTCGTTGTTTTGGTGGTTGCATTTATCTACCTATCCCTCTATCGATCTATCTATTTACTTGTTTATACACATACTCAACCACAACATATAGATATATTTTACCATCTGTTTACATTAAATAATAGTACAATGAAATAGATCAAGGAGATATCAATGTACATTTATATTTAGATTAGAAACAAGAAATGGATATAGATCTAGCATAAATGAAATTTCCAGAAATGGGTGAAAATCAAGAACATTAAAAATCATGTTATCATATCACTGTGGCGCTATTTTCTTTGCTATTCCAACTCTGCAATAGTTTTGGGAGCTGCGCTGGTTTGATAGTTGAATAAGGATTACGTCCCCTGATATCCTTGTTTGCATTGCATCAGTAAACAACTTAACTGTGATGAGTTCAACGACGTCATTCAGACCATTGTTTCCCCAACTCTCACGTAATATACAACGGAGATTAATTTGTGTGTAGCAGTGCGTGAAGACACTGGGATGACTATGTTAGTGGTATACTATTATATACCAAAAGGATGTCAGGAGACATTCCTATTAAATCATTTATTTATTGTCTATAAAAGTTTTTACTTGCTATGATTCTTATCTGAGGTCACATAAATAACTATGATATGATTAATTTGTTTCGACGTCCGTGGTCGAGTAATTAGGCTGCATGACATGGGATCACGAGGTCCCAGATTCGAACCTTAGCAAAGCTAGGTCCGACGTTGTGTTCCTTTATTGGAAAGACACTTAACACGTATTTCCCAATTCGACCCATGTGCAGATGGGTACAAGCACTAGCTTGTAAGTAAAAACCTGCGTCTGACTAGCGTTCTGCTCACGGGGTGACTGGTAGCACCTGCTCTGCTCTACGTCCTAGAAAACAGTGGTATATAAGCTCTGGCTCTCAGGGCCACGAATGTCTTGAAGGGACTTTTTTTCTCTCTTCATAATTTGTTTTCTATTTTATTGAAGGGTTTGCTGCAGGATATATTATTATAGATAGGTAAGTAAGTACATGAATAGACAGGAAGATGTAAACATATCGAAATGTAATAGCATATTAGGTAATGAGATGGCACATTGTGCAGAATAAATAGAAAGATTTATAAGTACATAAACGAATAGTTATATATATATATATATAATAAATAATATAAATATATATATCTTTATATATATATATATATATATATATATATATATATATCCCCCTAGTCTATAGATATAAATAAAGCAAAACATTGAAAGAAAGAAAAGATGGAGAGAGATGGATAGAGAAAAGATAAAGCAAAACATTAAAGAAAGATAGAGAGAGAGAGAGAGAGAGAGAGAGAGAGAGAGAGAGAGAGAGAGAGAGAGAGAGAGAGAGAGAGAGAGAGAGAGAGAGAGAGAGAGAGAAGAGAGAGAGAGAGAGAGAGAGAGAGAGAAGGAAGGAGAGATATGCAGGCTGGTTAAAATAGATAGTTAAAAAGTAAAACAGATAGGGAGATTGGCGGATCTTTATATATGTAGATAGATAGATAGATAGATAGATAGATAGATAGATAGATAGATGGATAGATAGATAGATGTATAGATAGATAGATAGATAGATAGATAGATACATAGATAGATAGATAGATAGATAGATAGATAGATTAGATAGATATGTAGATATATAGATAGATAGATAGATAGATAGATAGATAGCCTAGTAGATAGATAGATAGATAGATAGATAGATAGATAGATAGATAGATAGATAGATATTATGTAGATAGATTTGTAGATACATAGATAGATATATAGATAGATATCTAGATATTTATATAGATAGATAGATAGAAAGCGTATATGTTTGGGGACGTAATATATATATAATCTATAATCAAACCTTGTTTATTTATATTTAGATATATAGATATTTATATAGATATTGGTGTGTTCGTTAGCCGTTCATAGATATCATGACGATATCGTTTTAGGGATAGATAGATTTTAAATAGATAGATAGATAGATAGATCGATAGATAGATAGATAGAAAGATATATATGTAGATAGGGAGATAGATAGACATGTAGATAGATAGATAGATAGATAGATAGATAGATAGATAGGTAGATAGAAAGATAAGATAGATAGACAGATGTGTAGTATTCAATAGATAGTTAGATAGAATGTCATAGATCAGATAGATAGATGAGATAGATAGATAGATAGATAGATAGATAGATAGATAGATAGACAGACATATACATACATACATACATACATAACTACATACATACATACATACACACATACATACATACATACGTACAAACACATGCGTACATATATACATACATGCAAACATACATATATACATACACATGCACTTACTTACTTACTTACTTACTTACTTACTTCTACTTACTTACTTACTTACTTACTTACTTACTTACTTACTTACTTACTTACTGCCTATTATACGAGTTGGCATGTAGGGCATCAATGAAGGATCGCCATCTTTCTCTTTCCATGGCATGCGTCTTTATAGAATTCCAGGTTTCACTCTAGTCCTTTATCTCATTCTCTGTGTTCGTCTCCAAGTTGTGTTTGGCCTGCCACGTTTCCTTTTCCCTTTAGGGGTCAATGTAGGGCAGTCTTTGTGATGTTCCCTTCTCCTTTCCTTAGAACATGTCCTTTCCATCTCCATCTTCTCTTAAGAAGGATGTCATGCATGTGGTCCATTTTGAATTTTTCTAGAAGAGTCTCGTTTGAAATTTTGTTTGGCCAAAAACATATTTTGGATTTTTCCCTTCCATTTGGTGTGGAAACAGGATAGCTTGTTCATGTCTCTGTCCGTCATTCTCCAGCATACAGACATACATACATACACAATACACATAATATAATATAATAATAATAATAATAATAATAATAATATATATAATAATAATAAAATAATAATATAATATAATAATAATAATAATAATAATAATAATAATAATAATAATAATAATAATAATAATAATAATAATAATAATAATAATAATAATAATAATAAAATAATAATACTATGATAATAATAATAATAATAATAATAATAATAATAATAATAATAATAATATGTAATGTGTATGCATATAATAAAATATTATTAATATCTTTATAAGTCGATTATATGACAATCTAGTTTGGACATATATGTTTTATTAATTATTTTTAATGAAACTGATTATTATACTGTCATATTCCTTCGTCTAATCAACAGCCAGCATACTACAAACCTTAATCCAACATGGTCCACGTGACTGCCGCCATCTTGACAGTGCTGGTGATTGCTACGGTCAGGCCCAGTTGCTTCACGCCAGTGGCATAATTTTGTCACCAACGTGTTTAAACTCAAAGTGAGTCGAATCACGTGGTATGCTCATTGCTCCACTGTTGGGTTTTTTATAAGCATGCTCATCATCATCCCCTCCTCCTCCTCCTCCTCCTCATCATCATCATCATCATCATCATCATCATCCTCATCCTCTTCCTCCTCCTCCTCATCCTCATCATCATCCTCCTCCTCCTCCCTCCTCATCATCATCATCCTCATCATCCTCGTCATCCTTGTCCTCATCATCATAATCATCAACTTCCTTCTCTTCCTCTTCCTTCTCCTCTTCCTTTTCATCATCATCACCATCTTCAACATCCTCAGCATCGTCATCCTTCCCATCATCATCAACATTCTTCTCCTTCTTCTCGTGATCATCATCCACATTGTCCTCCTCCTTCTCCTCCTCCTCCTCCTCATCATCATCATCATCATCATCATCATCAACATCATCATCATCATCATCATTATCATCATCATCATCTCCTCATCTCCTCTTCTCCTCATATCATCCTCATCATATCCTCCTCACCATCATCATCCATCATCATCATCATCATCATCATCACATCACCCTCTTCCTCATCACCATTATCATCATCATCATCATAATCATGAAAAAGCTCATCAATTCATCATCAAAGTCACCATGATCACCAGTATTATAAACAGCTGTCATTGTTATTGTCACTGGCATGTTTATCTATGATAATTTGTTATATTATTATAATATTATAAAAGTTAATGAATTACTCGTACTGTAATGAGCAAATACATGTTTCATTTTATGAAAGTTGTTCACTACTAGATAATTCTCTTAGAGATCTGCAAACATCCCTGAGGATTCGATAGTCCAGAGACAAGATGTCGATCTCTCAATCAAAAGGTAGTGGGTTCGAGAATCGCTGAAATATTTTCTCGACTTTTTCCGAGTAAATCTAATCCCCCCACCCCCCCCGCCCCGCCCGTTGGTCCAGGAAGGGTGGATCAACACCTAGTTCCATCGGAGACGGACGATAAAAAAAAAGGAGATCCCGTGTAATTGTTTAATCTCTACGATTGTATCATTTCGTGTCTGTTGTTTTCTAGATTGCGCGGCACGGAAGCGGTACCCCTGTGGCATTCTGGACTGGAAGATGAACGTACTATCTTGTCGGCAGTTTGGTGGGTACAGCGATCAATGGCGGACATATTAGATGGGTTGTTGTTTTTTTGTGCTTCTTTCACATAAAAAAGGGAGTCTTTTCCTCTCACCTGATTACCCTCTTATATATGTCATATGGTTGTTTGGTGATTCTAATGTGTACATATGTTTTCGTTTTTATGTACTTATTTATTTATTTATTTCTCTTCTTATATGTATATAACATTTTATTAACTTCTTGATAAGATTAATATTGTCTTAGAATATTCTGATTGGAGTTTCTGTGTTGTTGGGGGTTTTTTTTGTCATTGGTGGATGTTTTTTTTTTTTAAAGTTAAGTGAGGCTTCTTCGAAGAGCAATTTTTTAAGCCAACTTTTTTATTCATCGTTTATGTGGCTTTTTTACAATCATATGGCCACAATTTGCATAAATTAAAACTATCTTTAAAAAATAAACAAAATTTGTAACCGAAAATGGTTGTGAAAACACTTGAGTGCCATCATGATTCGTCCACAGACCAAACCAAACCGTGTACATGTGCTAAGTACATGTAGTAGATGGGGGCAGATTAAAATTGTATCTGTCTTATCGTTCTATGTAATATACAAGCATGCCCATAGATAATGTTGGATTTTATGATTTCTATTTATTATAAAGCTGGACCTCTTTCACTTTGACTGTGGCTAACTGAGAAACCACTATATCGGTTACGGGTGATATCAAGTACGGTTTTTAGATCAAATGAGCACTTGTTAAGGAAGTTAGCTGTCATTTTACGTAGTGCTCGATACTGAAGTTAGTAAGGCTTTATTATTATTATTATTATTATTATTATTATTATTATTATTATTATTATTATTATTATTATTATTATTATTATTATTATTATTGTAATAGCCGGCAATCGAGAAATTAGATCTAGATCTAGTAACAATAAAAAGTGTCATGGATCGCAGGCAAAACAACGTTTGTCCAATCAATTAAAATACTGATTTGATCCAAGAGTTTATTCGCAAAGAACCAAGAGCAGGCTATTTGGAATCTATATGCGAAATATGGAGGTTGTGGTTTTTGAGTTATAAGTAGTCAATGTTAGAAAGGTTCAGCTTTATTTTATTACAAACATATTGGAGTTCACCTTAGAACCCGGTCTGCCTCAGAACCCATTGATAGGTTCCTAGACGGACACCACTGTACCTATGCTTTTATCTAGATTTAGATCTCATTTATATATGCCTAATCATAATAGATCAAGTATTTAGAATCTAGATTTAGATTCCTCTATCTACATAGATCTTATTTATAATGCATTCTTAACTAATCTAGCTTTAGCTCTAGCTCTAGTACTAGATCTAAAGCTGGATTAAAACTACATCAGATCTAAATCGATCTAGATATCTAGATAGACCTAGAGCTAGATCTACATTGGATATCTAGATAGACCTAGAGTTAGATCTACATTGGATATCTAGATAGACCTAGAGCTAGATCTACATTGGATATCTAGATAGACCTAGAGCTAGATCTACACATATCTAGATAGACCTAGAGCTAGGATCTACCGGATATCTAGATAGACCTAGAGCTAGATACATTGGATATCTACATAGACCTAGAGTTAGATCTACATTGGATATCTAGATAGACCTAGAGCTAGATCTACATCGGATATCTAGATAGATCTAGATCTAGATCTACATTGGATATCTAGATAGACCTAGAGTTAGATCTACATCGGATATCTAGATAGACCTAGAGCTATATTAGATCTACATCGGAGATCTAGATTGATATCTACATAGACCTAGAGCTAGATCTACATTGGATATCTAGATAGACCTAGATCTAGATCTACATTGGATATAGATAGACCTAGATCTAGATCTACATCCAGGAGATCTAGATAGACCTAGAGTTAGATCTACATCGGATATCTAGATAGACCTAGATTAGATCTACATTGGATATCTAGATCTAGACCATTGGAGATCTAGATCTACATTGGATATCTAGATAGACCTAGACCATTAGGATATCTAGATCTACATTGGAGATCTAGATAGACTGAAACCTGCATTTGGATATAGATTAGATCTACATTGGATATCTGAGATAGACCTAGAGTTAGATCTACACATTGGATATCTAGATAGACCTAGAGCTAGATCTGCATTGGATATCATAGATAGACCTAGATCTAGATCTACATTGATATCTAGATCTACTAGATCTGGATATCTAGATAGACCTAGAGCTAGATCTACATTGGATATCTAGATAGACCTAGAGCTAGATCTACATTGGATATCCTAGATAGACCTAGAGCTAGATCTGCATTGGATATCTAGATAGACCTAGAGTAGATCTACATTGGATATCTAGATCCTAAAGTAGATCTACGGATATCTAGATAGACCTAGAGCTAGATCTACATTGGATATCTAGATAGACCTAGAGCTAGATCTACATTGGATAGTAGTTGTAGTAAATAAAGAAGTTGACAGAAGAGTTCACGAGTTGAAATATACTGGATCGATGTCAAACAGACAAGGTAGGTGAAATGATAACGTTTGAAGAGGTCGACTTCTGGCACACCCATGCCCACAAGGGTTAACATCAGACGTGGACAATTACAGATGAGGAAGATGGTACAGATCAGAGCTACCTGAATGATTACCTGCTTCTCTTTGCTGGGCCCAAGCTCTGACGTGGCCGACGATTCTTCGTTGTCTTTGATTTTTGATTGACTTTGAGTTTCTTTGCCTAATTTTGTTTCCTTCCGGTCACTTATTTGCTGCCGGAAGTGGACCGACTTGGCCAACGCACGTGCCATCACTATGACGCATAGCGTGATCAGAAACTGACTGGCTAGGTTCATAACGAGGCCAAAAGTTAGTCTCGATATTTTGATGAGGTCATTTCTGTTTTTTGGCCTGAATAGCAAGACGAACTTGGACAAATTCTGTGGTGAGACGATTATCTTTCGAAAGAAGTGTAGCGAGAGTTGTGACAGGGTCAGCACTACGGGTATCATCGTCGTGGGGGCCAAGATCAGGATTGTCCTTTGGGTGGTGAAGATTCCTTTGAAGTGGAGCGGTTTGGCGACGGCAAATCAGACATCGCTGGACGGCCAGAAAGGTTGTCACCAGGTAATTGGCAGCGTTCGTGAACAATCGTTGGAACATATTCAAAATGACAGATACATGGGTGGGGTCAATTGCCAGCCACAGTCTCAACAGCCTTCCGAAATTCTGAACGATTACAGCAAAACTGTAGGCGATACATATAAGACCATGACACAGGTCTAGAATTGCTAGAACGAAGAATACGACGGTCACACTGTTGCTAAATCCAATTTTCCGAATGTTTTAATGCATAAGCTGTTTGTTATTATACAACCTATGCTCATGGACAGACGGACGGCGATGGTTCATGCTCTTGAAAATTGGACGTAAAACTGCTTGGATATCAAATCATGTGATCTGTTCACCTGAGTCAAAGATGTGGTTGAGTCAAAATCATGGTCGTTGAATATCAGAGAGGTCTGGATGGAAGAGAAACGAATAATTATTGAATATATGCCATTAAGTTTGCAGCCAATTTTCAATTATAATGTAGTCTCTCTTGAAATGAAATAAAATGAAATTATTTTATGTGTGGGCATATTTATATATAAGGTAAACTATAATATGTGTTTGTATATTATCTATATATGCGGGGATGAGATGCAAAAACCGCTATACCAAAAAAAGATAATTTGAGTAAATCAAGTTTGTCTTCCCTTAGTTCTAAATGAAGTCCGATCAATTTGATGTTTGGAGACGAATTATAAAAGGATAAAGTCAGTTTTGAACAAAAATAATTTCATCAGAAGAAGAATTTTCATTCAAAATCCTAGATGGTGAAAAAACTCATGATATGCAAAATCCTAGATGATGAAAAAACTCATGATATACAAAATCCTAGATGGTGAAAAAACTCATGATATGCAAAATCCTAGATGGTGAAAAAACTCATGATATGCAAAATCTTATATGGTGAAAAAACTCATGATATGCAAAATCCTAGATGGTGAAAAAACTCATGATATGCAAAATCCTAGATGGTGAAAAAACTCATGATATGCAAAATCCTAGATGGTGAAAAAACTCATGATATGCAAAATCCTAGATGGTGAAAAAACTCATGATATGCAAAATCCTAGATGGTGAAAAAACTCATGATATGTAAAAAAAAAAAGGCACATAGCTTGGTTTTGCATCGCATTCCCTCACATATAAAACTGTACATCTTAAACTTTTAACCGCTCTAATCTCAGGAATCGCTGCACCCACAACCACCTTATTTCACTGGCAGATTTCAAATTGCCCCTTTAAGGTTCTTAGCGAATAAAATCTTGGGTCAAACGAGTATTTTAGCTGATTGGGAAAAGATTGTTTTGCTGGGATCCTTGAAACTGTTTTTTATTGTTATTCCTTCATTTCCGGTCATTAGATATACAATGAAAAGAAAGTCCGCCTAACCTAAGTATCGAATACACTGGTACTTGGTATCAGCTTGCACCCACTAACCTATTGAGTAGTTCATCCTTGACAAACCAGAGTGTGGTAAAAGCATAAGCAAAATCATCATCGTCTACGGGCATGCTTGTAGGTATATATTATAATGGTGTAGTATACATCTTTACATGATGTGTCGTTACAGATGCTTGTATATATATATATATATATATATATATATATATATATATATATATATATATATATATATATTGTGAAATATAACAGTGTATATATATCTATATATTCTGTATGTATATTTATATATAATAGTGTAGTATACATCTTATACATCTTTACATGATGTGTCGTTACAGATGCTTGTATATATATATTATAATAGTGTAGTATACATCTTTACATGATGTGTCGTTACAGATGCTTGTATATATATATATTATAATAGTGTAGTATACATCTTTACATGATGTGCCGTTACAGATGATTGTATATATATATATATTATAATAGTGTAGTATACATCTTTACATGATGTGTCGTTACAGATGCTTGTATATATATATATATTATAATAGTGTAGTATACATCTTTACATGATGTGTCGTTACAGATGATTGTATATATATATATTATAATAGTGTAGTATACATCTTTACATGATGTGTCGTTACAGATGTCTTGTATATATATTATAATAGTGTAGTATACATCTTTACATGATGTGTCGTTACAGATGCTTGTATATATATTATAATAGTGTAGTATACATCTTTACATGATGTGTCGTTACAGATGCTATCTATATATATTATATATTATATATCTTTATATATATGTATATATATATATTATATATATATATATATACATATATATATATATATATATATATATTAATATGAACTTTTATTAATATCGAATGAAGCCAGTGACCATATTATTACTATGCTTGAGAGCGCAAGTACGATCTTCAAGGCATACTGTGAATCGTCTGTGATTCCTGGACATCGTTTGTGAAATACAAGAGAGCGCACAGTAAATTCTTTTATAAAAGAAACTAAAAGGTTTGCCAAAAGAACCTTTGATAAAATTATGCTTGTATGAAAATCAAAGAAATTTGACAATTATGGTCTCAACAAATTAAATATCATCAACAGACAGTCTATCATCAACTCCAGAGCAGCTAAAATCCCTAGGCCAAATCAGAACAATGTGACAAGATAGTTTTTACGTACAATGTGTCGTAAACTGAAACAACGTGCAAGATGACATCGTACACGCAAACCATTGCAGTCGACAGTTTCAAAACACTAAAACACCAAAACACCAAAACACCAAAACACTAAAACATCAAAACACTAAAACACTAAAACACCAAAACACCAAAATATCAAAACACCAAAACACCAAAACACCAAAACACCAAAACACCGAAACACTAAAACAAAACACAAAATATTACAACACTAAAAACACTAAAACATTAAAACACTAAAACACTAAAACACTAAACCACATCTCAAAAATCACGACCAACTTTCTCCCTACCGTTGGTAAAAGCACTAGGAGTTATACAACTAAAAATACCAGAACTGCCATGGCTAAAATTGGTTGGCAATTGAAATGGTATGAAGATAATGCGACCTTGCTTGAATCACGTTCGTCTGTGCAAGTGCAATTTTAATGCCTCCCACCGTTGGTATATTTCTGCCAAGAAACATCTCTGGCCAAAGGACCGATAAAAGGTCTGTCGTGAAAATGTATTGGTAACTTTGAAACTAAAATATGGTAATGAGGATAAAATTCTGAAGAACTGTTGTGAAAATCAAATGAAGGACGAGTCTGTAAACGGAATGGTGAAAAAGGTGTGTTGTAAATGTAATGCTGACCTCTGTTGAATCTCTGACGTTCACGTCTGTCGTCATCTTTTTTCAATGAAGGACAAAAATTTGTCGTGAATCCTGTAGACTGAAGGACAAAAAAACTCATGTCTGTCGTGACACTTGGTTTTAATGTTAGAAGAACAAAATTTCTCAACTCATTAAGCTGATCCTGGCCAATGAAGGACAACTGGATAAAAAAACTGTCGTGATCTCTGGTAACACCAAGGACACTAAAACATGTTGTCGTAATCTCTGGTAAGTGAAGGACTAAAAGGTCTGTCGTAATCTCTGGTAAGTGAAGGACCATAAAAGGTTTGTCGTGATCTCTGGTAAGTGAAGGACTGATAAAAGAAATTATGTCGTGATCTCTGGTAAAAAGGACTGATAAATAGGTTAATGTCTAAGTGAAGGACTGATAAACACTCTGGTAAGTGAAGGACCATAAAAGGTCTGTCGTGATCTCTGGTAAGTGAAGGACAGATAAAAGGTCTGTCGTGATCTCTACCAGTTGGTATTATGAAGGACCGATAAAAGGTTTGTCGTGATCTCTGGTAAGTGAAGGACTAAAAGATAAATCATGTCGTGATCTGGTAAGTGAAGGACTAAAAGGTGGATGGCCAGCAAGGACCGATGAAATGGGATCTGTTCACGATAAAAAGTCTCTCTGGTAAGTGAAGGACCGATAAAAGGTTTGTCGTAATCTCTGGTAAGTGAAGGACTGATAAAAACGTGATCTCTGGCCAGTGAAGGACCGATAAAAGGTCTGTCGTGATCTCTGGCCAGTGAAGGACCGATAAAAGGTTTGTCGTAATCTCTGGTAAGTGAAGGACAGGTAAAAGGTGTGTCGTGATCTCTGGCCAGTGAAGGACGGGTAAAAAGTTTGTCGTGATCTCTGGCCAGTGAAGGACGGGTAAAAAGTTTGTCGTGTAACGTTACACACAGTAGGACGATGAATAACTTTCAAAGTGCAAAATTTGATATAATAGAGGTGGCAGCTAGCTAAAATTTGTGAAAACCTCTTTTTTAACGGTGTTCGCATAAATTATCAGCCTATTTTATAAAATAACGGCAAAGATTGTAATTCAAAAGTAAAGTTTGAAAAACATCGTTTCTGGCTTGATTATTATCGTCTCAGGGAGAAAATTTTCTAAATTTCCAAAAAATGATCTCTGTAGACTTTTAATACTTGCCGGGGTGAAGGATGGTGGTGGGGATGGGGTGGTGGGTAGGGGGTGGGGGAGAGGGATGCCGGGGGGGTGAGAGCGGTGATTCAATAGATAAAGAGACATGTAAGGAATTGTTTCAACAAATTTCGTTTGATAGACAATGCATCACAGTAAACGTGATCGATTGTACTCGTCTTAGAAGAATCGTGTACCAAAACGGCATGTTATTTATTTAGCTATTTATACGACATAATGTGTGCTATTACATACTCCACAGTAACCTCCCTAAGCGTTTATGTTTCAAAATGGCGGAGTTACAATCTATTTGTTTGCCACCGTTCGTTTTGGTTGCCGTCATGTCACGTGTCACATCAGTAACGTTGAACCATAACCACATCAAGTTCAATAATTGTTTTACAACCCAACAAACTAGGGGGTGGTGGGAGGGGGGGAGAGGGGGGGGCGTGTTAAATACGATACATTCGAGAAGGAGAGTGACATAATATGGGGAGCAAGTAGAGTAATCGATTCTTTGAATGTTTACGATTTTTTAAAGATATGATACCGGCCCAACTTATATAACACATCCGTTGAAGTATAAAAGCTAGTAAATTTTGTCTAGGGTATAAGACGTCCCTACTCGTTTGTTTTAATCAGCACAGTGTAAACTATCTTTTTTTTTATTAGTTATGGCAAAATTTCTGGAATAATGTCTTAGATCGTCAGAAATATACTTGACCTATATTATTCCGCTATCTGTTATCGATAGGTGCCATCCGACATGAGTATAACGGAGCCGATGTTATTGAAGCATGGTCGATACGAGGTATTTGAGAGCCTCTGAAGGTTTTCTTTTTACGTTTCATAGTGTTATACTACTCTTTCTTTTTTTGTGGGGATAGGGGAGGGGTGGGGGTTATGAGAAAACAAAATTCAAATGAAGGGAAGAAAAGCAGCTTCACATATCTCAAAATCGATTTTTGTATTGTTTTTTGCTAATTAATTCTACAATTGTTAACGAATTCGATTGAAATGTGACCTATAGATGCTTTACATCAAAGCTAAACGATCTACGTATTGGATTTGTTTGTATCATTCATACTGTCTGAGAAATTCATCATTTCTTGTGGAAATCTAAAAAAATTGTTTTTACCAAACTTCAATTGTTTTTTTTAATTTGTAAGAAAAAGCTATTCAAGATATAAAAAAATCGATCCGAGAGTTTCAGGATCTTGGCATGAAATTTCTAAGGGTAGATTTATAAACCTCTAAAATGAAAATTGTAGGACTACATAATTTTTAAAATTACCTAAAACGACCTACTGTTCAACCACGATGGCGACCGTTTCCATGGCAACATAATTTTCAAAAGTAGCTTTTCCAATTTCCCCCCCCCTTAATTTCGCCATGCTAAACCCATTTATGATTGTTCTCAGGAACCGCCACCCCCCCCCTCACTCCCTCCCAATCCCAAATTTCACACTCCAATGTTAAGGCGTCACTTTTTCGTAAATGAATTTCTTCAAATTATTAGATTTGTTGGGGAAAATCATTTCACAATGTTAAGTACATAACATCAAGATTCCTCTTTTCGCTCTTGTCGAAATGATTTATCAATCATTATACAATTTGGATAGAAATTATTAGATTTGTTGGGGGGGGAGAGAGAGAGGAAGAGAGAAAACAAAGACAGAGACAGAGAGAGAGAGAGACAGAGAGACACACAGACAGAGAGAGAGAGAGAGAGAGAGAGAGAGAGAGAGAGAGAGAGAGAGAGAGAGAGAGAGAGAGAGAGAGACAGAGACAGAGACAGAGAGAGAGAGAGAGAGAGAGAGAGAGAGAGAGAGAGAGAGAGAGAGAGAGAGAGAGAGAGAGAGAGAGAGAGAGAGAGAGAGAGAGAGAGAGAGAGAGAGAGAGAGAGAGAGAGAGAGAGAGAGAGAGAGAGAGAGAGAGAGAGAGAGAGAGAGAGACAGACAGACAGACAGACAGACAGACAGACAGACAGACAGACAGACAGACAGACTTCGATTGATCAACTTCAAACAGTTTCTTTCAGTGCTAGTCTATTCAGAGTTTTTGAGTTATCTTCAAACAACTTCCTTTAACTCAGAGTCTATTCAGTAGTTTTTGATTGATCTTCAAACAGCTTCCTTTAACTCTAGTCTATTCAGTAGTTTTTGATTGATCTTCAAACAACTTCCTTTAACTCTAGTCTATTCAGTAGTTTTTGATTGATCTTCAAACAGCTTCCTTTAACTCTAGTCTATTCAGTAGTTTTTGATTTATCAACTTCAAACAGTTTCCTTCAACTTAAGTCTATTCAGTAGTTTTTGAGTGATCTTCAAACAGCTTCTTTTAACTCTAATCTATTCAGCAGTTTTTGATTGATCTTCAAACAACTTCCTTTAAGTCTAGTCTATTCAGTAGTTTTTGATTGATCTTCAAACAACTTCCTTTAACTCTAGTCTATTCAGTAGTTTTTGATTGATCTTCAAACAGCTTCCTTTAACTCTAATCTATTCAGTAGTTTTTGATTGATCTTCAAACAGCTTCCTTTAACTCTAGTCTATTCAGTAGTTTTTGATTGATCAACTGCAAACAGCTTCAGTTTAACTCTAGTCTATTCAGTTTTTTGATTGATCAACTAAAACAGTGTTTAACAGTTTAGATTTTAAACCTGAAAATGTAGCAAACCTAAAACTAAAACAGAACTACATCAAATTGTTTATTATCTTCCAATGAGCTTAACTTAAACCTAAAACCAGGCCAAATATCAAACCCTAACGATCATAACCCTGATGTAAACCTTCAAATCAAACTCATCACAATCGAATAGTCTAAAATGTTTATTCATAAACTCACAAAATTTGTACAAACAAAACCGTTGAATTATATCAATTAAATCAAACAATACAGCCAGGTGTAATATTAGGGAAGAAACATGGCTCAACGCAGAAATAAATACACCAAGACTACTTCTTGATAACAAAAATATTTAGAACAGATAGAATCAAGAAAAACGGAGGCGGATTTCTCACAGTTATTAAAGAAAACCTCAGGAAGCGAAATAATCCACTCGGGTCAAATAACTGAAGTCATCTTCTGCGATGTACATATCAAACGAAAAAGAACCTCCGATTGCTGACTCAGTTTATAGACCACCAAACATACAGACACCAGCACAAAAATATGTAACAGAAACTTCAGGAAGTAAGAAGAAATGAGCATCATTTTGGATAAGACTAGCAGACCATTAAGCACTTATAATAACATGAAATATCAAACCCATAACGAAAACAAAACAGTGTAAAATACAACTGTGGAAAAATGTGAACAACGTAACATAACATATGAAGTCCTTGCTTTACAAAAAGATTTGATTTACTCTAAGTTTTACAAATAGATTTGTTTTATTCTAAGCTTTACAAACAGATTTGTTTTATCAATTTTGAAACAATAGATTTGTTTTATTCTAAGCTTTACAAACAGATTTGTTTTACTCTAAGTTTTACAAATAGATTTATTTTACTCTAATCGTTAGCTATAGATTTGTTTTACTCTAATCGTTACAGATAGATTTATTCTACTTTAAACTTTACAAATATATTTGTTTTACTCTAATCGTTATAAATAGGTTTATTTTACTCTAAGAACAAATAGATTTGTTTTACTCTAATAACGTTTGTCTTCTGCGATATATCAATAGATTTGTTTTACTCTAAGCTTTTAAATAGATTTATTTTACTCTAATCGTACATATAGATTTGTTTTTACTAATATGTTTACAAATAGATTTGTTTTACTAATCGTTAGAAATGAGCATTTGTTTTACTCTAAGACAAATAGATTTGTTATAATAAATCTCTAATCAGTTACAAATAGATTTGTTTTAAAATGTAACAACGTTACAAATAGATTTGTTTTACTCTAATCTTTACAAATAGATTTGTTTTACTCTAAGTTTTACAAATAGATTTGTTTTACTCTAAGCTTTACAAACAGATTTGTTTTACTCTAAGCTTTACAAATAGATTTGTTTTACTCTAAGTTTACAAATAGATTTATTTTACTCTAATCTTTACAAATAGATTTGTTTTACTCTAATCGTTACAAATAGATTTGTTTTACTCTTTACAAATAATTTGTTTTACTCTAATCGTTACAAATAGATTTGTTTTACTCTAATCGTTACAAATAGATTTGTTTTACTCTAATCGTTAGATATAGATTTGTTTACAAATTTTAGATTTGTTTTACTCTAAGCTTTACAAATAGATTTGTTTTACTCTAATCGTTACAAATAGATTTGTTTTACTCTAATCGTTACAAATAGATTTGTTTTACTCTAATCGTTACAAATAGATTTGTTTTACTCTAATCGTTACAAATAGATTTGTTTTACTCTAATCTTACAAATAGATTTGTTTTACTCTAAATTTTACAAACAGATTTGTTTTACTCTAATCTTTACAAATAGATTTGTTTTACTCTAATTTTACAAATAGATTTATTTTACTCTAAGCTTTACAAATAGATTTGTTTTACTCTAATCGTTACAAATAGATTTACTTTTACTCTAATTTGTTTTACGTTACAAATAGATTTGTTTTACTCTAATTTACAAATAGATTTGTTTTACTCTAAATAGATTTGTTTTACTTTACAAATAATCGTTACAAATAGATTTGTTTTACTCTAATCGTTACAAATAGATTTGTTTTACTCTAATCGTTACAAATAGATTTGTTTTACTCTAATCGTTACAAATAGATTTGTTTTACTCTAATCGTTACAAATAGATTTGTTTTACTCAATCGTTACAAATAGATTTGTTTTACTCTAATCGTTACAAATAGATTTGTTTTACTCTAATCGTTACAAATAGATTTGTTTTACTCTAATCGTTACAAATAGATTTGTTTTACTCTAATCTTTACAAATAGATTTATTTTACTCTAATCGTTACAAATAGATTTGTTTTACTCTAAATTTTACAAATAGAGTTATTTTACTCTAAGCTTTACAAATAGATTTGTTTTACTCTAAATTTTACAAATAGAGTTATTTTACTCTAAGCTTTACAAATAGATTTGTTTTACTCTAAATTTTACAAATAGATTTGTTTTACTCTAAATTTTACAAATAGATTTATTTTACTCTAAATTTTACAAATAGAGTTATTTTAGTCTAAAACAGAATTGTTTTAGTCTAAGTTTGTTTTACTCTAAGCTTAACATATACATTTTTTTTACTCTAAGCATTACAAATAGATTTGTTTTACTCTAATCTTTACAAATAGATTCGTTTCACTCTAAGCTTTAGAAATATATTTGTTCACTCTAAGCTTTACAAATAGATTTGTTTTACTCTAAGCTTTACAAATAGATTTGTTTTACTCCAAGCTTTACAAATAGATTTGTTTTACTCCACGCTTTATAAATAGATTTGTTTTACTTAAGCTTTACAAATAGATTTGTTTTACTCTAAGCCTTACAAATAGATTTGTTTCGCTCTAAACTTTACAAATAGACTTGTTTTACTCTAAGCTTTAGAAATAGATTTGTTTTACTCCAAGCTTTACAAATAGATTTGATTTACTCTAATCGTTACAAATATATTTGTTTTATTCTGAGCTTTACAAACAGATTTGTTTTATTCTAAGCTTTACTAATATATTTGTTTTATTCTGAGCTTTACAAACAGATTTGCTTTATTCTAAGCTTTACAAACAGTTTTGTTATATTCTAAGCTTTACTAATAGATTTGATTTACTCTAACTTCTCAAACAGTTTTGTTATATTCTAAGAAATAGATTTGATTTACTCTAAGCTTTACAAATAGATTTTTTTACTCTAAGCTTTACATATAGATTTGTTTTACTCTAAGCTTTACAAATAGATTTGTTTTACATTGAAGTAAAAGAAATGTGGACGAGCATCAAAGAGAAAGTAATGATTACTAGGAACCAAAATAAACCAACAAAAATACCTCAGGCAATGTCCAACAACCCTGGTTCGCAACTGAAACTAAACGTCTAGCTCAAAGAAATAAGAATGGTTCCAACAAAATCAGAGACTGTTATTCAGAAATGGCATCAAGTAAATAAGAGATATAAAGAAGGAAATCTCAACACGTATGCATAACCGCGCATGTACTTTTTTTAAAGATGAAATTTTAGTGTTTCATGATCATCATAACATTACATACCAATATACAATATACAATCGGAAAGGAAATTTCAAAATGTACATACTGGTGAAAACAGTTCTATAATAAACGTATTAATAAAGATGTCTATACGACTCTCAGAAGACTCATACCTCAAAATCAAAAGGCCAACAGTAAGGCAAGGGGCAAGGGGCGAGAGGCAAGGGGCATATCGAAAATGAAGGAAATGACATTGACTCCTTGAAGTGTAGTTAGCTCGGTAGGTAGCACGTTTCTTTTTTATATGGCGAGGCGATGGGTGCCGACGCAGAGGTTGCAGGTTTGATCCTCCTCATGGTGGCCAGGCTTTTTTCTGTGTATTCCTTGTATTTGTCTCATCTT
This sequence comes from Doris montereyensis, assembly GCA_037039925.1. Classification (NCBI taxonomy): domain Eukaryota; kingdom Metazoa; phylum Mollusca; class Gastropoda; order Nudibranchia; family Dorididae; genus Doris; species Doris montereyensis. The sequence continues at coordinate 36,069 of JAXRKP010001068.1, read as the reverse complement.
TGTTCCTATGGGGCTTTCATATTATGCAATGCCATTTCCTTCATTCAAAATTGAAAGTCCTTTTTTTTTTTTTAGAAATCTTAACAGATTGCACATCGTGAGGACAGATCTCGATGGTGACTTAAGAGATTGCACATCATGAAGGAAAAATCTTGATGGTGACTTAAGAGATTGCACATCATGAGGGAAAAATCTTGATGGTGACTTAAGAGATTGCACATCATGAGGGAAAAATCTTGATGGTGACTTAAGAGATTGCACATCATGAGGGAAAAATCTTGATGGTGACTTAAGAGACTGCAGATCATGAGGGAAACATCACGATGCTGACTTAAGAGATTGCACATCATGAGGGAAAAATCTCGATGGTGACTTAAGAGATTGCACTCATGAAGGAAAGATCATGATGGTCACTTAAGAGACTGCAGATCAGGAGGGAAACATCAAGATGGTGACTTAAGAGACTGCAGATCACGAGAGAAACATCCCGATAATGACTTAAAAGATTGCACATCATTTAGGGAAACATCATTTTTAGAAATTGTTTCCACTGTCGGTGGGGCTCGAACCCCTACCTTTTGGTTGAGAGACCGACACCTTGCCCCTGGACTACCGAGTCCCTCAAATCAAACAAAAGCAACAACTAGTCCGTAAACAAAACAATTGAAATGTGATAGGTGGAAACAGGCGATTGTGTTGAATCAAACAAAAGCAACAATTGAGTCTGTAAACAAAACAATTGAAATGTGATAGGTGAGGAAACGATGGCGATTGTGTTGACATGTAAACAAAACAATTGAAAGGTGATAGGTGAAGGAAACGATGGCGATTGTGTTGACATGTAAACAAAACAATAAATGTAAACAAAACAATTGAAATGTGATAGGTGGGGAAACAAAGTCGATTGTGTTGATATGTAAACAAAACAATTGAAAGGTGATAGTGATATGAGGGAAATGGCGATTGTGTTGACATGTAAACAAAACAATTGAAATGTGATAGGTGGGGAAACAATGGCGATTGTGTTGACATGTAAACAAAACAATTGAAATGTGATAGGTGGGAAACAATGGCGATTGTGTTGAAACATGTAAACAAAACAATTGAAATGTGATAGGTGGTGAAACGATGGCGATTGTGTTGACATGAAATAAACAAAACAATTGAAAGCGATGTGTTGATATGTAAACAAAACAATTGAAAGGTGATAGGTGGTGAAACGATAGCGATTGTGTTGACATGTAAACAAAACAATTGAAAGGTGTGATAGGTTGATATGTAAACAAAACAATTGAAATGAAACGATGGCGATTGTGTTGATTAAACAAAACAATTGAAAGGTGATTTGTGATGACATATAAACAAAACATTTTAAAGCTGAATGCTTCAAGCTGTCCATCGATATCTTTGATTATTTTTTTTTATCCTTTATGGTTTTTTGAAAATAAGAAGCAGACGACATTGCTTTTCATCCCACCCTTGTAATACTGAGTAACTACTTGATATCGTGGTGTGAGATGTCTTGTATTCGGATATATAACATAGAACAGAAATGGGGCATCCATGGAATAAAACCTTTCTTTCTTTCTTTATCAGTTCCCATTCTACCTTTCGGTGTATGGATTCAGATGCCCAAGATGATCTTTCTCCAGGATGCCGTGTCCTGGTATTTTCTGTTTCCTTCAAAAAAAGTTAAATGGCTATGTTTCAATGCCTGTTTTATATCATCTTCCCACTTTCTCTGAGGTCTGCCTTTTGGTCTTTTACCTTGGGCTTTAGTAATGTATACTGATTTAGCTATTCTTTTGTCATTCATTCTGTTTACATGCCCAAACCATCTCAATTGATTTGTTTCTATTATAGTTTTTTATGCCATCTGCTTTGGTTTGATCTCTTATTGTTGTGTTTCTGATTTTGTCTCTTTTAGTTTTCCTTACTACTCTTCTTAGATATTTCAGTTCAGCTGCCTGTATTCTACTATATTCTCTACTGTCTAAAGTCCAAGTTTTGCTACCATAGAGGAGAGTAGGACAATAAACTGTATTGTTAACTGCCATTTTGTTTTTGTTGACAATTCTTGCTCACGTACAAATGTCTTTCCTAGATGGTTACATATTGCACTTCCCATGTTGATTCTCTGGCTGATTTCTTCTCTTAGTTTTCCCTCTGAGTTAATCATTACTTCTAGGTAATTGTAGCTGTGAACTTGTTCTAAATACTCCCTGCCCAATTTAAGATTTTGTGTTTTAGCTTACCTGGTTACTAGCACTGTTTTGGTTTTCTTTGCATTTACTCTCATTCCTGTTTTATTTAGTTCATTGTTCATAATATTGATATTCGACTGAAGGTCACTTTCTGATTTTCCAAACAGAACTAAATCATCGGCAAATGAAAGCATTGATACATTTACTGGTTTGAGCTTCCACATACCTACATTCATTTTCTTCATTTTTGAGGATGCCTTTGTGACTGAATCCATAAATGTGATAAACAAAAGAGGACTTAGCCTACAACACTGTCTTACTCCTATATCTACATCAAATTCTTGAGATACATGTCCAACTACTCTCACTGTAAATGTTGGTTTATTGTAAAAACTTTTAATGGCTTCTATTAAATTTTGCTTTACATTGTGTTCTTTTAAGGAATACCATAATTCGTCTCCTCACAGTGTCAAACGCCTTTTCGAAAGTCAATAAAACAAAGGTACAAGTCAATGTTTCTCTCAGGGAATTTTTCTATTATTTGTCTAGTTGTAAATATGTGGTCTTGTACACTTCTTCCTGGTCTAAATCCACTCTGATGCTCTTCAATCTGATCATCTACTCTTTTCCTTAGTCTCATTTCCAGTATCCTGGCATATACTTTTCCTGGAACGCTAAGTAGTGACATCCCTCTATAGTTTGAGCATCCCATAGTCGATCCTTTCTTATGTATTGGTACTACCGTTCCCTTTTTCCAGTCGTGTGGCACCTGTTTCGACTTCCATGCTTGTTGGCATGTTCCATGTAGTAGTTTGTCTGCCTCACTCCCTTGGCTTTTAATCATTTCTGGATAGACTTGATCTGCTCCTGGGGCTTTTCCTAATTTCATTGTTTGGATTTCTTCCATTGATATATCTACATCTTCAGCTGTCTTCTCTAGATTGCTTGATACTCTTACTAATTGATCTTTACTCCTTGTTTTATACGTTCTGGAGGGATTATGTAATTGGTGAAAATGCTTGCTCCATGTTTCCATTATTTCGCTGTCTCCTTTCATTATTCCTCCTTTGACATTCTTAATTTGTCGTATTGGGCATGCTTTAGTCTTGCTCACGCTCTTCATTGCCCCCACCCCCCCAGAACAGCTTTTGATTTCCTTGATAGCTTTCTTAGAGTCTTTGTCCAAACTCTTCCCATCGTTCCTGTTTTGCTTTCCTCACTTCCTCTTTGGCGATAGTTCTTTTATTCACGTAATCTATCCTATTCTCTGGTCTCTTTGTTTGCAAGTATTTCTTCCATGCATCCTTCTTTTCTTTGATCTTAGTCTTGACATTCTCATTCCACCATGCTGTTCTTTTCCTATCTCCTTTAATTTGTTTCCTACCACAGACCTCTTCAGTATAACTGCGGAGTGTTTCTTTATAAATCTGCCACTTGTCTTCTATTGTGCTATCATTTAGAACCATCTATCTTTCACTGATAAATCTTTTTATTCTAGATTGATATACATGCTTTACTACTGGTTTATTTAGTTCCTCCATTTTGAGTTTAGTAGCTTTCTTCTCTTTCCTTTTCTGTTTGTTTTCCTCAGTCAGTAATCTCATTTTGGCAATCACTAAGTGATGATCACTAAATATTTCTGCTCCTCTGTTTACTCTTGTATCCAATGTACTGTAAAAAAGGGCGCTGCTAACAATTATGTAGTCTATCATTGACTTTTTCACACCTGTCTTCATTTACTCTTGTATATTTGTGGATATCTTTATGAGGAAAAAAGGTGTTTTTCTTTAGGCAAAATTCTATGAGTCTCTCTCCATTTGGAGACGTTGTTGTCCCTCCTTCTTTACCTATTTCTCTTCCTGCCTGACGTTTCTACTTTGTTGCCTACTCTAGTATTTAAATCTCCTACAACCATTTGTTCCTGTTTGGGTTTAAGATTCTCTGCAGCTATTTGTAAATCATTTTCGAAGATATCTTTTTCTTCTTTAGTTGCGTCTTCGTTTGGTCCATAAGCTATTAATAATTTAATTTCTCTTCCTTTTGGTTTAATATTTACATCTAATAGCCGTGGGCTTATACACTTCCAACTTTCTAGTAACTTTTCATGCCTTTTATGCACTAGGAGGCCTACTCCTGCTCTAGCTCTATCTTTGACATCTACTCCTGAGAAGATTAAAATATGATTTGGTCCTACATTTCCTATTCCTTGTCCTTTTTTCTTTGTTTCTGTGATGGCCAAAATATCTACTTTGAATTTTTCCATTTCTTCAACTAATTCTAACTCTTTTTCATTTGTTGCTCTAACTTTCATGTTCCAAAAATCACAGTCCGTGTTCGTTTCCAAGTTCGTCTTCCAAAGATCAAGCCAGACGTTATATTTCTTTTACTTCTCTGAATCAGGTTGTTTTGGATAAGCAGGGCATTAGCCCACTGTACCCTAGATAGATGGTGGGGCTGCCACCTTGAGGCCCTCTACCAGGCCTTGTTATTTTCTGTCACGGTTAACTCCCTTAGCCTTAGTCATTCAAGACCAGCCTACAAGGCTGCAAGTTGTTATTTTCTGTCAGGGTTAACTCCCTTAGCCTTAGGTCATTCAAGACCGGCCTGCAAGGCAGCAGGTTGTTTTCTGTCAGGGTTAACTGCCTTAGCCTTTGGTCAACAAGATCCGCCTACAAGGAGGCAGGAGACTCGTGGAGGGCAGGATCATCTACTCCCCATACAGGTGCTTACCTGTCCACTGCCCGGGGGCATAAAAACAAGGGGAGGGGGTAGTAAGGAGATAGCATTCCAGAGGCAAGGTGTCGGCCTCTCAACCAAAATGTAGTGGGTTTGAGCCCCGCCAGCAGTTGAAAATCTACCCTCCCCCATCTCTGTGGTCCATGTAGGTGGATCGACACCTAGTCCCATCGGAGACAGACGATAGAAAAGAGGTCCTGATTGCAGATCAGAACATTCTAGGCAAAATTCAAAATCCTAACAAAAACCCCGAGATCACCTTTGTTGGGGATATGGGTAAAACAAATCACATCAAGTCAAAGGTAGAAAAGCAACCAGTAATCCTGGAATCTGTTACGACTATTTATAATAATAATAATGATAATAATAATAATAATAATAATAATAATAATAATAATAATAATAATAATAATAATAATAATAATAATAATAATAATAATAATAATAATAATAATAGTAATAATATAATAATAATAATAATAATAATAATATAATAATAATAATAATAATAATAATAATAATAATAATAATAGATAATAATAATAATAAATAATAATAATAATAATAATAATAATAATAATAATAATAATAATAATAATAATAATAATAATAATAATAATAATAATAATAATAATAATAATAATAATAATAATAATAATAATTATTATTATTTTAAAAATAATGATAATAATAATAGTAGTAATAATAATAATAATAATAATAATAATAATAATAATAATAATAATAATAATAATAATAATTAATAATAATAATAATTATAATAAGGATAATAATAATAATAATAATAATAATAATAATAATAATAATAATATAATAATAATAATAATAATAATATTAATAATAATAAGAATAATAACAATAATAATAATAATAAATAATAATAATAATAATAATAATAATAATAATAATAATAATAATAATAATAATAATAATAATAATAATAATAATAATAATAATAATAATAATAATAATAATAATAATAATAATAATAACAATTATACTGATAGTAATGACACAAATAATAATAATTATTATTTTGATCCAATATTTTATTCACTAAGAACATAAAGCAGGCAATTTGACATCTACATGCGAAATGTGGAAGTTGTAGGCCCAATGGTTCCTGAATTATAAGCGGTCAACTATAGAGACTTACAGCTTTCTATAGATATAGATAATAGATAATAGATAATAGATAATAGATAATATATCTTTCGTCTCCATCACTGCATTCGTTTTCCCCTTTCGGATAAAGCTTATGCCTTGTACTTTTATTGTTGTTGACATCTCTGAATGTAAAAAAATCCATGACAACCTTTCATATCTCAATGAAACAATACTGTTGTGTTATTGGATTACTTACAGATTTGACCTAGATCTAGTGTGAAGTAGGTCATCATTCTAATTATTGACACAGGCAGCAGTGATAGGGGCTAGAATAGTTTTAATTTTTTTATAATGACAACAGGCCTTTAAGGCGTCTGTGTGGCGTAGAATACAATATTACAGAACCTGTGCTTTTTGTAATGCATTGTTTTGTGTTATAATTCATTCCAATACGCCGATGGGTTCAACGATCTCTGCCCTGAGTTTCCCCCCCACCCCTTTTTCCATATACAAATCAAATGATAAAAAAAAAAATTAGTCATAGTGATTAAGTTATTATTTTATGTATTAAGTTGTAAAAATTCTATCAAACTATGACAAGCTTTGGAAATTGCAAAAAATGCTTAAATAAAAACATATGGTAGTTGTAGTACCTATAACTTTGTGAATGCCGTATTACCAAGTGAGTGCGTGGAAACATTTCGTGGCCATTGTACTACTTCGGGTTATGGTAGTTACTAGTTACATACCGGATCCCAACCAAAACGTCATGAATTCATGTCAGTCATTTTGTCGTTAGCAGGCACATCCACCTATATCTTAACAAATCATTACAGTTGTGATGGCGTTGAGTCGAGAATGTCATAGAGTTGCAATACGTGGGAACAACCTTCTTCATTAGTTTGATGGCGTTGAGTCGAGAATGTCATAGAGTTGTAATACGTGGAAACAACCTTCTTCATTGGTTTGACGGCGTTGAGTCGAGAATGTCATAGAGTTGTAATACGTGGAACAATCTTCTTCATTTAGCTTGACGGCGTTGAGTCGAGAATGTCATAGAGTTGTAATACGTGGAACAACCTTCTTCATTGGTTTGACGGCGTTGAGTCGAGAATGTCATAGAGTTGTGATACGTGGAAAAACCTTCTTCATTGGTTTGACGGCGTTGAGTCGAGAATGTCATAGAGTTGTAATACATGGAACAACCTTCTTCATTGGCTTGACGGCATTGAGTCGAGAATGTCATAGAGTTGTGATACATGCAACAACCTTCTTCATTGGTTTGACGGCATTGAGTCGAGAATGTCATAGAGTTGTAATACGTGGAACAATCTTCTTCATTTAGCTTGACGCGGTTGAGTCGAGAATGTCATAGAGTTGTAATACGTGGGAACAACCTTCTTCATTGGTTTGATGGCGTTGAGTTGAGAATGTCATAGAGTTGTAATACGTGGAACAGCCTTCTTCATTGGTTTGACGGCGTTGAGTCGAGAATGTCATAGAGTTGTGATACGTGGGAACAACCTTCTTCATTGGTTTGATGGCGTTGAGTTGAGAATGTCATAGAGTTGCAATACGTGGAAACAACCTTCTTCATTGGTGTGACGGCGTTGAGTCGAGAATGTCATAGAGTTGTAATACGTGGAAACAGCCTTCTTCATTGGTTTGACGGCGTTGAGTCAAAGAATGTCATGGAGTTGTAATACGTGGAACAACCTTCTCCACTGGTTTTCATGTTACTCTTCAAGAGAGCCTCTGTAGTCCAGAGGCAAGATGTCGGTCTCTCAACCTAAAGGTAGTGGGTTCAAACCCGCTGAGCGGTTGAAACATTTATGTCGAGGTTTTTATAGTAAAATTTACCCCCCACCCCCATGGTCAAGGTAGGTAGATCGATGAAAAGAAGGTCCCGTGTACAGATCAAAACACTTTGTGCACTTGGCTGTTAAAATACATCCCAAGAACTCCCCTCCCCCCCCCCCCCGCTGGCTGAGATAACCTTAGTTTTGGATCCAGGTAAAGCAAGTCAAGTTCTTCTTCAAATTTTAGCCAATACAATAATATTATGTTAGACATTAGAGAGAGGCTATTTACGTTCTCTTTGTATAATTGTGTGGCATGACCTTCGTAAGTCACTTTAGATGTCAAACTTTACATGCAACAGCATGTTTCCATAATTATTCTTGATTCTATAATTTCGTGCTTACAACCTATACTTACAACCTATACTTACAACCTATACTTACAACCTATACTTACAATCCTATACTTACAACTTATACTTACAACCTATACTTACAAACTATACTTATACAACTTTTACTTACAATCTATACTTACAACCTATAATTACAACTTATACTTACAGTTTATACTTACAACCTATACATACAACCTATACTTACAGTCTATACTTACAACCTATACTTACAACCTATACTTACAGTCTATACATACAGTCTATACATACAGTCTATATATACAGTCTATACATACAGTCTATACATACAGTCTATACACACAGTCTATACATACAGTCTATACATACAGTCTATACACACAGTCTATAAACACAGTCTATAAACACAGTCTATAAATACAGTCTATAAATACAGTCTATAAATACAGTCTATACATACAGTCTATATTCACAGTCTATACTCACACTCTATACACACAGTCTAAACTCACAGTCTATACACACAGTCTATACTCACAGTCTATACACACAGTCTATACTCACAGTCTATACACAGTCTATACTCACAGTCTATACTCACAGTCTATAAATCACAGACTATACTCACAGTCTATACTCACAGTCTATACTCACAGTCTATACTCACAGTCTATACTCACAGTCTATACTCACAGTCTATACTCACAGTCTATACACACAGTCTATACTCACAGTCTATACACACAGTCTATACTCACAGTCTATACTCAAAGTCTATACTCACAGTCTATACTCACAGTCTATACTCACAGTCTATACTCATACATCTATACTCACTGTCTACTCACAGTCTATACTCACAGTCTATACTCAAAGTCTATATACACAGTCTATACTCAACGCCTATACTCACAGTCTATACTCAAAGTCTATACTCAAAGTCTATACACACAGTCTATACTCACAGTCTATATTCACAGTCTATACTCAAAGTCTATACACACAGTCTATACTCAAGTCTATACTCACAGTCTATACTCAACGTCTATACTCACAGTCTATACTCATAGTCTATACTCACAGTCTATACTCACAGTCTATACTCACAGTCTATACTCATCTATTCTCACAGTCTATACTTACAGTCTATAAATACAGTCTATTAATACAGTCTATAAATACAGTCTATAAATACAGTCTATACTTACAGTCTATAAATACACAGTCTATATTTACAGTCTATAATTACAGTCTATACTTACAGTCTATACATAGAGTCTATACTTACAGCCTATACATACAGTCTATACACACAGTTTATAAATACAGTTTATACTCAAAGTCTATAAATACAGTCTATACTCACAGTCTATCTCAGAGTCTATCAATAGAGTTTATACTCACAGTCTATAAATACAGTCTATACTCACAGTCTATAAATACAGTCTATACTCACAGTCTATACTCACAGTCTATAAATACAGTCTATACTCACAGTCTATACTCACAGTTATACTAACAGTCTATAAATACAGTTTATACTCACAGTCTATAAATACAGTCTATACTCACAGTCTATAAATACAGTCTATACTCACAGTCTATACACGCAGTTATACTAACAGTCTATAAATACAGTCTATACTCACAGTCTATACTCACAGTCTATACTCTCAGTCTATACACACAGTCTATACTCACAGTCTATAAATACAGTCTATACTCACAGTCTATACTCACAGTCTATACTCACAGTCTATACACACAGTCTATACTCACAGACTATACTTAAAGTCTATACTCACAGTCTATATTCACAGTCTGTAAATAGAGTCTATACTCACAGTCTATACTCACAGTCTATACTCACAGTCTATACTCACAGTCTATACTCACAGTCTATACTCAGAGTCTACACTCACAGTCTATACACACAGTCTATTCTCACAGTCTATTCACAGTCTATACTCACAGTCTATACTCACAGTCTACACTCACAGTCTATACTCACAGTCTATACACACAGTGTATACTCACAGTCTATACACACAGTCTATAAATACAGTCTATACACACAGTCTATAAATACAGTCTATACACACAGTCTATAAATACAGTCTATACACACAGTTTATAAATACAGTCTATACACAGTCCATACACACAGTCTATACACAAAGTCTATACACACAGTCTATAAATACAGCCTATACACACAGTCTATCTACAAATACGGTCTGTCAATACATTCTATAAATACAGTCTATACTCACAGTCTATACTCACAGTCTATACACACAGTCTATAAATACAGTCTATACACAGTCTAGAAATACAGTCTATACTCACAGTCTATACACACAGTCTATAAATACAGTCTATACTCACAGTTTATACACACAGTCCTATAAATACAGTCTATACACACCGTCTATAAATACAGTCTATACACACAGACTATAAATACAGTCTATACACACAGTCTATAAATACAGTCTATACTCACAGTTTATACTCACAGTCTATACTCATTGTTTATACTCACAGTCTATACACAGTCTATAAGTACAGTCTATACTCACAGTCTATACTCACAGTCTATAAATACAGTCTATACTCACAGTCTATAAATACAGTCTATAGACACAGTCTATAAATACAGTCTATACTCACAGTCTATACACACAGTCTATAAATACAGTCTATACTCACAGTCTATAAATACAGTCTATACTCACAGTCTAAAAATACAGTCTATACTCACAGTCTATAAATACAGTCTATACTCTCAGTCTCTACTCACAGTCTATACTCACAGTCTATACTCTCAGTCTATACTAACAGTCTATAAATACAGTCTATACTCACAGTCTATACTCACAGTATATACTCACAGTCTATACTCTCAATCTATACTCACAGTCTATAAATACAGTCTATACTCTCACAGTCTATACTCACAGTCTATACACGCAGTCTATACTAACAGTCTATAAATACAGTCTATATTCACAGTCTATACTCACAGTCTATACTCACAGTCTATAAATACAGTCTATACTCAGAGTCTATACTCACAGTCTATACTCATTGTCTATACTCACAGTCAATACACACAGTCTATAAATACAGTCTATACTCACAGTCTATAAATACAGTCTATACTCACAGTCTATACTCAGAGTCTCTCAATAAAGTTTATACTCACAGTCTATAAATACAGTCTATACTCACAGTCTATAAATACAGTCTATACATACAGTCTATACTATACAACACAGTCTATACTCACAGTCTATAAATACAGTCTATACTCACAGTCTATACTCACAGTCTATACTCACAGTCTATACTCACAGTCTATACTCACAGTCTATACTCACAGTCTATCTACACACAGTGTATACTAACAGTCTATAAATACAGTCTATACTCACAGTCTATACTCACAGTCTATATTCACAGTCTATACACAGTCTATACAGTCTTCTATACTCACAGTCTATACTCACAGTCTATACTCACAGTCTATACTCACAGTCTATACTCACAGTCTATACTCACAGTCTATACACGCAGTCTATACTCACAGTCTATACACATAGTCTATACTCACAGTCTATACTGACAGTCTATAAATACAGTCTATACTCACAGTCTATAAATACAGTCTATACTCACAGTCTATAAATACAGTCTATACTCACAGTCTATAAATACAGTCTATACTCACAGTCTATACTCACAGTCTATACTCACAGTCTATACTCACAGTCTATACTCACAGTCTATACTCACAGTCTATACTCACAGTCTATACATACAGTCTATACTCACAGTCTATACTCACAGTCTATACTCACAGTCTATACATACAGTCTATAAATACAGTCTATACTCACAGTCTATACTCACAGTCTATACTCACAGTCTATACTCACAGTCTATACTCACAGTCTATACTCACAGTCTATACTCACAGTCTATACTCACAGTCTATACTCACAGTCTATACTCACAGTCTATACTCACAGTCTATACTCACAGTTTATACTCAGTCTATACTCACAGTCTATACTCACAGTCTATACTCACAGTCTATAAATACAGTCTATACTCACAGTCTATACTCACAGTCTATACATACAGTCTATACTCACAGTCTATACTCACAGTCTATACTCACAGTCTATACACGCAGTCTATAATCACAGTCTATACTCACAGTCTATACTCACAGTCTATACTCACAGTTTATACTCACAGTCTATACTCACAGTCTATACTCACAGTCTATACTCACAGTCTATACTCACAGTCTATACTCACAGTCTATACTCACAGTCTATACACACAGTCTATACTCACAGTCTATAAATACAGTCTATACTCACAGTCTATACTCACAGTCTATACTCACAGTCTATACTCACAGTCTATACTCACAGTCTATAAATACAGTCTATATTCACAGTCTGTAAATACAGTCTATACTCACAGTCTATACTCACAGTCTATACTTACAGTCTATACTCACAGTCTATACTCACAGTCTATACTCACAGTCTATACTCACAGTCTATACTCACAGTCTATATTCACAGTCTATACTCACAGTCTATACTCACAGTCTATACTCACAGTCTATACATACAGTCTATACTCACAGTCTATACTCACAGTCTATACTCACAGTCTATACACACAGTCTATACTCACAGTCTATACTCACAGTCTATACTCACAGTCTATACTCACAGTCTATACTCACAGTCTATACCCACAGTTTATACTCACAGTCTATACTCACAGTCTATATTCACAGTCTATAAATACAGTCTATACTCACAGTCTATACTCACAGTCTATACTCACAGTCTATACTCAGTCTATAAATACAGTCTATACTCACAGTCTATACTCACAGTCTATTCTTACAGTCTATACTTACAGTCTATAAATACAGTCTATAAATACAGTCTATAAATACAATCTATGAATACAGTCTATAAATACAGTCTGTACACAGTCTATAAACAGAGTTATACATACAGCCTATACTCACAGTCTATACTTATAGTCTATACTAAATACAGTCTTTACTTACAGTCTATACATACAGTCTATACTTACAGTCTATACTTACAGTCTATACATACAGTCTATACATACAGTCTATACTTACAGTCAATACTTACAGTCTATACTTACAGTCTATAAATACAGTCTATACTTACAGTCTATACTCATAGTCTATAAATACAGTTACACTTACAGTCTATACTTACCTATAAATACAGTCTATAAATACAGTCTATAAATACAGCCTATCAATAAAGTCTATAAATATAGTCTATACTTACAGTCTATACTCACAGTCTATAAATACTGTCTATAAATACAGTCTATACTTACAGTCTATACTCACAGTCTATAAATACAGTCTATACTCACAGTCTATACTTACAGTCTATAAATACAGTCTATTCTCACAGTCTATTCACAGTCTATACTCACAGTCTATACTCTACAGTCTATACTACAGTCTATGCTCACAGTCTATAGTTACAGTCTATACATACAGTCTATAGACACAGTCTATAAATACAGTTTATACTCACAGTCTATAAATACAGTCTATACTCACAGTCTATAAGAATATATCAATAGAGTTTATACTCACAGTCTATAAATACAGTCTATACTCACAATCTATAAATACAGTCTATACATACAGTATATACTCACAGTCTATACTCACAGTCTATACTCACAGTCTATACAGTCTATACTCAGTCTATACTCACAGTCTATGCTCACAGTCTATACACACAGTCTATACTCACCAGTCTATACTCACAGTCTATACTCACAGTTTATACACACAGTCTATACATACAGTTTATACACACAGTCTATACACACAGTTTAAATACAGTCTATACACACAGTCTATACACACAGTCTATACACACAGTCTATACTCACAGTCTATACTCACAGTCTATACTCACAGTCTATACTCACAGTCTATACACACAGTCTATACACACAGTCTATACACACAGTCTATACTCACAGTCTAAACTCACAGTCTATAAATACAGTCTTACAACCTATGCAGTCAACCTATACTTACAAACAGTCTTACAACCTATACTTACAGTCTATACATACAGTCTATACATACAGTCTATATATATAGTCTATACTACAGTCTATACATACAGTCTATACACACAGTCTATACATACAGTCTATACATACAGTCTATACACACAGTCTATAAACACAGTCTATAAACACAGTCTATAAATACAGTCTATAAATACAGTCTATATTCACAGTCTATACTCACAGTCTATACACACAGTCTAAACTCACAGTCTATACACACAGTCTATACTCACAGTCTATACACACAGTCTATACTCACAGTCTATACACAGTCTATACTCACAGTCTATACTCACAGTCTATAAATACAGTCTATACTCACAGTCTATACTCACAGTCTATACAGACTCTCACAGTCTATACTCACAGTCTATACTCACAGTCTATACTCACAGTCTATACTCACAGTCTATACACACAGTCTATACTCACAGTCTATACACACAGTCTATACTCACAGTCTATAAACAAAGTCTATACTCACAGTCTATACTCACAGTCTATACTCACAGTCTATACTCAACAGTCTATACTCACTGTCTATACTCACAGTCTATACTCACAGTCTATACTCAAAGTCTATACACACAGTCTATACTCACATACTCACAATCTATACTCACAGTCTATACTCACAGTCTATACACACAGTCTATACTCAAAGTCTATACTCACAGTCTATACTCAACAGTCTATACTCACAGTCTATACTCAAAGTCTATACTCACAGTCTATACTCACAGTCTATACTCACAGTCTATACTCACAGTCTATTCTCACAGTCTATACTTACAGTCTATAAATACAGTTTATTAATACAGTCTATCAATACAGTCTATAAATACAGTCTATACTTACAGTCAATAAATACAGTCTATATTTACAGTCTATAATTACAGTCTATACTTACAGTCTATACATAGAGTCTATACTTACAGCCTATACATACAGTCTATACACACAGTCTATAAATACAGTTTATACTCAAAGTCTATAAATACAGTCTATACTCACAGTCTATACTCAGAGTCTATCAATAGAGTTTATACTCACAGTCTATAAATACAGTCTATACTCACAGTCTATAAATGCAGTCTATACTCACAGTCTATACTCATACTCATCTATAAATACAGTCTATACTCACAGTCTATACTCAGTTATACTAACAGTCTATAAATACAGTCTATATTCACAGTCTATAAATACAGTCTATACTCACAGTCTATAAATACAGTCTATACTCACAGTCTATACACACAGTTATACTAACAGTCTATAAATACAGTCTATACCCACAGTCTATAATCACAGTCTATACTCACAGTCTATACACACAGTCTATACTCACAGTCTATAAATACAGTCTATACTCACAGTCTTTACTCACAGTCTATACTCACAGTCTATACTCACAGTCTATACACACAGTCTATACTCACAGACTATACTTAAAATCTATACTCACAGTCTATATTCACAGTCTGTAAATACAGTCTATGCTCACAGTCTATGCTCACAGTCTATACTCACAGTCTATACTCACAGTCTATACTCACAGTCTATACACGCAGTCTATACTCAGAGTCTATACTCACAGTCTATACACACAGTCTATTCTCACAGTCTAATCTCACAGTCTATACTCACAGTCTATACTCACAGTCTATACTCACAGTCTATACTCACAGTCTATACACACAGTCTATACTCACAGTCTATACACACAGTCTATAAATACAGTCTATACACACAGTCTATAAATACAGTCTATACACACAGTTTATGAATACAGTCTATACACAGTCCATACACAGTCTATACACAAAGTCTATACACACAGTCTATAAATACAGCCTATACACACAGTCTACAAATACGGTCTGTCAATACATTCTATAAATACAGTCTATACTCACAGTTTATACTCACAGTCTATACACACAGTCTATAAATACAGTCTATACACAGTCTAGAAATACAGTCTATACACACAGTCTATAAATACAATCTATACTCACAGTCTATACACACAGTCTATAAATACAGTCTATACTCACAGTTTATACACACAGTCTATAAATACAGTCTATACACACAGTCTATAAATACAGTCTATACACACACAGTCTATAAATACAGTCTATACACACAGTCTATAAATACAGTCTATACTCACAGTTTATACTCACAGTCTATACTCATTGTTTATACTCACAGTCTATACACACAGTCTATAAATACAGTCTATACTCACAGTCTATACACACAGTCTATAAATACAGTCTATACTCACAGTCTATAAATACAGTCTATACAGTCTATAAATACAGTCTATACTCACAGTCTATACTCACAGTCTATAAATACAGTCTATACTCACAGTCTATAAATACAGTCTATACTCACAGTCTATAAATACAGTCTATACTCACAGTCTATAAATACAGTCTATACTCTCAGTCTCTACTCACAGTCTATACTCACAGTCTATACTCTCAGTCTATACTAACAGTCTATAAATACAGTCTATACTCACAGTCTATACTCACAGTATATACTCACAGTCTATACTCTCAATCTATACTCACAGTCTATAAATACAGTCTATACTCACAGTCTATACTCACAGTCTATACACGCAGTCTATACTAACAGTCTATAAATATAGTCTATACTCACAGTCTATACTCACAGTCTATAAATACAGTCTATACTCAGAGTCTATACTCACAGTCTATACTCATTGTCTATACTCACAGTCAATACACACAGTCTATAAATACAGTTTATACTCACAGTCTATAAATACAGTCTATACTCACAGTCTATACTCAGAGTCTCTCAATAAAGTTTATACTCACAGTCTATAAATACAGTCTATACTCACAGTCTATAAATACAGTCTATTTATACACAGTCTATACTCACAGTCTATACTCACAGTCTATACTCACAGTCTATACTCACAGTCTATACTCACAGTCTATACACGCAGTCTATACTAACAGTCTATAAATACAGTCTATACTCACAGTCTATACTCATAGTCTATATTCACAGTCTATACACACAGTCTATACTCACGGTCTATACTCACAGTCTATACTCACAGTCTATACTGACAGTCTATACTCACAGTCTATACACAGTCTATACTCACAGTCTATACTCACAGTCTATACTCACAGTCTATATTCACAGTCTATACACACAGTCTATACTACAGTCTATACTCACAGTCTATACTCACAGTCTATACTCACAGTCTATACTCACAGTCTATACACAGTCTATACTCACAGTCTATACTCACAGTCTATACTCACAGTCTATACTCACAGTCTATACTCACAGTCTATACCCACAGTTTATACTCACAGTCTATACTCACAGTCTATATTCACAGTCTGTAAATACAGTCTATACTCACAGTCTATACTCACAGTCTATAAATACAGTCTATACTCACAGTCTATACTCACAGTCTATACTCACAGTCTATACTACCAGTCTATACTCACAGTCTATATTCACAGTCTTTACTCAAAGTTTATACACACCGTCTATACTCACAGTCTATACTCAAAGTCTATACTCACAGTCTATACTCACAGTCTATACTCACAGTCTATACTCACAGTCTATACTCAACGTCTATACTCACAGTCTATACTCAAAGTCTATACTCACAGTCTATACTCACAGTCTATACACACAGAGTCTATACTCACAGTCTATACACAAAGTCTATAATCACAGTCTATTCTCACAGTCTATACTTACAGTCTATAAATACAGTCTATAAATACAGTCTAGAAAATACAGTCTATAAATACAGTCTATACTTACAGTATATAAATACAGTCTATACTTACAGTCTATAAATACAGTCTATACTTACAGTCTATACATACAGTCTATACTTACAGTCTATACATACAGTCTATACTTACAGTATATAAATACAGTCTATAAATACAGTCTATACTCACAGTCTATACTCACAGTCTATAAATACAGTCTATACTCACAGTCTATACTCACAGTCTATATTCACAATCTGTAAATACAGTCTATACTCACAGTCTATACTCACAGTCTATACTCACAATCTATACTCATAGTCTATACACGCAGTTATACTAACAGTCTATAAATATAGTCTATACTCACAGTCTATACTCACAGTCTATACTCACAGTCTATATTCACAGTCTATACTCACAGTCTATACACGCAGTCTATACTCACAGTCTATAAATACACTCTATACTCACAGTCTATACTCACAGTCTATACTCACAGTCTATACTCACAGTCTATACTCACAGTCTATACTCACAGTCTATACTCACAGTCTATACACACAGTCTATACTCACAGTCTATACTCACAGTCTATTCTCACAGTCTATACTACAGTCTATACACACAGTCTATACACACAGTCTATACACACAGTCTATACACACAGTCTGTAAATAGTCTATACACACAATCTATAGATACAGTCTATACACACAGTCTATACTCACAGTCTATACACACAGTCCATACGCACAGGCTATACACAAAGTCTATGCACACAGTCTATAAATACAGCCTATACACACCGTCTACAAATACGGTCTATAAATACATTCTATGAATACAGTCTATACTTACAGTCTATACTCACAGTCTATACACACAGTCTATTAATACAGTCTATAGACAGTCTATCAATACAGTCTATACTCACAGTCTATACACAGTCTATACTCACAGTCTATCAATACAGTCTATACACACAGTCTATAAATACAGTCTATACTCACAGTCTATAAATACAGTCTATGCACACTCTATACAATACAGTTTATAAATACAGTCTATACACACAGTCTATACACACATTCTATAAATACACTCTATACACACAGTCTATCAATACGGTCTATAAATACATTATATAAATACAGTCTCTACTCACAGTCTATACACACAGTCTATAAATACAGTCTATACACACATTCTACAAATACGGTCTATAAATACATTCTATGAATACAGTCTATACTCACAGTCTATACACACAGTCTATACTCATAGTCTATACTCACAGTCTATACACGCAGTCTATAAATACAGTCTATACTCACAGTCTATAGTTACAGTCTATACATACAGTCTATAAATACAGTCTATAAATATAGTCTATACTTACAGTCTATAAATACAGTCTATAGTTACAGTTTATACATACAGTCTATACATACAGTCTGTAAATACAGTCTATACTTACTGTCTGTACATACAATCTATAAATACAGTCTATAAATACAGTCTATACTTACAGTCTATAAATACAGTGTATAAACACAGTCTATAAACACAGTCTATACATACAGCCTATACTTACAGTCTATAAATACACTGTATAAATACAGTCTATAAATACAATCTATAAATACTGTCTATAAATACAGTCTATACTCACAGTCTATAAATACAATCTATAAATACAGTCTATAAATACAGTCTATACTTACAGTCTATAAATACAGTCTATAAATACAATCTATGAATACAGTCTATAAATACAGTCTGTAAACACTGTCTATAAACAGAGTTATACATACAGCCTATACTCACAGTCTATCTATACTATATAGTCTATACTTACAGTCTATACTTACAGTCTATACTTACAGTCTATACTTACAGTCTATACATACAGTCTATAAATACAGTCTATACTTACAGTCTATACTTACAGTCTATACTTACAGTCTATAAATACAGTCTATACTTACAGTCTATACTTATAGTCTATAAATACAGTGTACACTTACAGTCTATACTTACAGTCTATAAATACAGTCTATAAATACAGTCTATAAATACAGCCTACCAATAAAGTCTATAAATATAGTCTATACTTACAGTCTATACTTACAGCCTATCAATACTGTCTATAAATACAGTCTATACTTACAGTCTATACTTACAGTCTATAAATACAGTTTATACTTACAGTCTATACTTACAGTCTATAAATACAGTCTATAAATACAGTCTATAAATAAAGTCTATAAATACAGTCTTTAAATACAGTCTATACTTACAGTCTATACTTACAGTCTATAAATACAGACTATACTTACAGTCTATACATACAGTCTATAGTTACAGTCTATACATACAGTCTATACACACAGTCTATAAATACAGTTTATACTCACAGTCTATAAATACAGTCTATACTCACAGTCTATACCCAGAATCTATCAATAGAGTTTTTACTCACAGTCTATAAATACAGTCTATACTCACAGTCTATAAATACAGTCTATACATACAGTATATACTCACAGTCTATACTCACAGTTTATACTCACAGTCTATGTCTCTCACAGTCTATACAGTCTATACTCACAGTCTATGCTCACAGTCTATACTCACAGTCTATACTCTATACACAGTCTATACTCACAGTCTATACTCACAGTCTATACTCACAGTCTATACTCACAGTCTATACTCACAGTCTATACATACAGTTTATACTCACAGTCTATACTCACAGTCTATACTCACAGTCTATACTCACAGTCTATACTCACAGTCTATACTCACAGTCTATACTCACAGTCTATACTCACAGTCTATGCTCACAGTCTATACTCACAGTCTATACTCACAGTCTATACTCACAGTCTATACTCACAGTCTATACTCACAGTCTATACTCACAGTTTATACTCACAGTCTATAAAAGACAGTCTATACTCACAGTCTATGCTCACAGTCTATACTCACAGTCTATGCTCACAGTCTATACTCACAGTCTATACTCACAGTCTATACTTACAGTCTATACTCACAGTCTATACTTACAGTCTACACACACAGTTTATACACACAGTCTACACACAGTTTATACACACAGTCTATACACACAGTCTATACACACAGTCTATACACACAGTCTATACACACAGTCTATAGTCTATACTCACAGTCTATACACACAGTCTATAGTCACAGTCTATACTCACAGTCTATACACACAGTCTATACACACAGTCTATACACACAGTCTATACACACAGTCTATACTCACAGTCTATACTCACTAGTCTATACTCACAGTCTATACTCACAGTCTATACTCACAGTCTATACTCACAGTCTATACTCACAGTCTATACTCACAGTCTATACTCACAGTCTATACTCACAGTCTATACTCACAGTCTATATACACAGTCTATACTCAGTCTATACTCACCGTCGATACACACAGTCTATACTCACAGTCTATACTCACAGTCTATACACACAGTCTATACACACAGTCTATACATACAGTCTATACACACAGTCTATACTCACAGTCTATACACACAGTCTATACTCACAGTCTATACTCACAGTCTATACTCACAGTCTATACACACAGTCTATACTCACAGTCTATACACACAGTCTATACACACAGTCTATACTCACAGTCTATACTCACAGTCTATACTCAAGTCTATACACACAGTCTATAAATCACAGTCTATACTCAGTCTATACACACAGTCTATACACACAGTCTGTACACACAGTCTATACTCACAGTCCATACACACAGTCTATACTCACAGTCTATACTCACAGTCTATACTCACAGTCTATAAATACAGTCTATACTCACAGTCTATACAATGTCTATAAATACAGTCTATAAACATAGTCTATACTCATAGTCTATACACATAAGTCTATACTCACAGTCTATACTCACAGTCTATATGCACAGTCTATACACAGTCTATACTCACAGTCTATAAATACAGTCTATACACACAGTCTACAAATACGGTCTATAAATAGAGTCTATAAATACAGTCTATACTCTACAGTCTATACTCACAGTCTATACACACAGTTTATAAATACAGTCTACACACATAGTCTATAAATACAGTCTATACTCACAGTCTATAAACACAGTCTATAAATACAGTCTATACATACAGTCTATACACAGTCTATAAATACAGTCTATACATACAGTCTATAAATACAGTCTATACTCACAGTCTATACACACAGTCTATACTCATAATCTATACTCACAGCCTATACACACAGTCTATAAATACAGTTTATACTCACAGTCTATAAATACAGTCTATACACACAGTCTATAAATACAGTCCACACACACAGTCTTTAAATACAGTCTATACTCACAGTCTATAAATACAGTCTATACACACAGTCTATACACACAGGCTATAAATACAGTCTATACACACAGTCTATACACAGTCTATAAATAAAGTCTATAAACACACTCTATAAATACAGTCTATGCTCACAGCCTATACACACAGTCTATAAATACAGTCTATGCTCACAGTCTATACACACAGTCTATAAATACAGTCTATACTCACAGTCTATACATACAGTCTATACTCACAGTCTATACACACAGCCTATAAATACAGTCTATACTCACAGTTTATACACACAGTCTATACACACAGTCTATACTCACAGTCTATAAATACAGTCTATACTCACAGTCTATACTCACAGTCTATACTCACAGTCTATACACATAGTCTATACTCACAGTCTATACTCACAGTCTATACACATAGTCTATACTCACAGTCTATACTCACAGTCTATAAATACAGTCTATACTCACAGTCTATAAATACAGTCTATACTCACAGTCTATAAATAATAGTCTATACTCCCAGTCTATAAATACAGTCTATACTCACAGTCTATAAATACAGTCTATACTCACAGTCTATACACACAGTCTATCAATACAGTTTATACTCACAGTCACATTCTATAAATACAGTCTATAGACAGTCTATACACATAGTCTATAAATACAGTCTATACTACATCTAGTCTATACACATAGTCTATACAGTCACAGTCTAAATACATTCACAGTCTATACTCACAGTCTACAGTCTATACATTCTATATTCTATACTCACAGTCTATACTCACAGTCTATAAAAATACATTCTATAAATACAGTCTATACTCACAGTCTATACTCACAGTCTATAAATACATTCTATAAAGTACAGTCTATACTCCCAGTCTATACACAGTCTATACTCACAGTCTATAAATACATTCTATACTCATACAGTCTATACTCACAGTCTATACTCACAGTCTAATAAATACATTCTATAAACACAGTCTATACTCACAGTCTATACTCACAGTCAATAAATACATTCTATAAATACAGTCTATACTCACAGTCTATCAATACAGTCTATAAAGTCTATAAATACAGAGTCTATAAATACAGTCTATACACATAGTCTATACTCACAGTCTATACTCACAGTCTATACAGTCACAGTCTATAAATACAGTCTATACTCATCTATACTCACAGTCTATAAATACAGTCTATACTCACAGTCTATACTCACAGTCTATAAATACAGTCTATACTCACAGTCTATAAATCACAGTCTATACACATAGTCTATACTCACAGTCTATACTCACAGTCTATAAATACAGTCTATACACACAGTCTATACTCACAGTCTATACTCACAGTTTATACTCACAGTCTATAAATACAGTCTATACTCAGTCTATAAATCACAGTCTATACTCACAGTCTATACATCACAGTCTATACTCTATAAATACAGTCTATACACAGTCTATACTTACAGTCTAGTCTATAAATACAGTATACTCACAGTCTATACTCACAGTCTATAAATACAGTCTATACTCACAGTCTATACTCACAGTCTATACACACACAGTCTATACAGTCTATACTCACAGTCTATAAATACTCCCAGTCTATAAATACAGTCTATACTCACAGTCTATAAATACAGTCTATACTACAGTCTATACACAGTCTATAAATACAGTCTATACACAGTCTATACTACAGTCTATAAATACTCACAGTCTATACATACAGTCTATACTCACAGTCTATATACTATACTTACAGTCTATACTCACAGTCTATACATACAGTCAGTCTATACATACACTATACTCACAGTCTATACTCTACAGTCTATAAATACAGTCTATAAATACAGTCTATACTTACAGTCTATAAGTCTATACAGTCTATACATACAGTCTATACTCACAGTCTATAAATACAGTCTATACTCTACAGTCTATACTCACAGTCTATAAATACAGTCTATACTTACAGTCTATACTCACAGTCTATAAATAGTCATCTATACACAGTCTATAAATACAGTCTATAAATACAGTCTATACTCACAGTCTATACTAACACAGTCTATAAATACAGTCTATACTCTATACAGTCTATACTCATAGTCTATAATACAGTCTATACAGTCTATACACAGTCTATAAATACAGTCTATACTTACAGTCTATACTCACAGTCTATACATTCTATAAAATACAGTCTATACTCACAGTCTATACTCACAGTCTATAAATACAGTCTATACTCTATAAGTCTATAAATACAGTCTATACAGTCTACTCACAGTCTATACTCACAGTCTATAAATACAGTCTATAAATACAGTCTATAAATACAGTCTATACTCACAGTCTATAAATACATTCTATAAATCACAGTCTATAGTCTATACAGTCTATAAATACAGTCTATAAATACAGTCTATACATACAGTCTATACACACGTTCATAGTCTATACTCTACAGTCTATAAATACAGTCTATACACACAGTCTATACTCACAGTCTATACCTATACACAGTCTATACACATAGTCTATACACAGTCTATACTCAGTCTATAAATACAGTCTATAAATACAGTCTATACTCACAGTCTATCTATACTCACAGTCTATAAATACAGTCTATACTACAGTCTACAGTCTATACTCACAGTCTATAAATACAGTCTATACTTACAGTCTATAAATACATTCTATAAGTACAGTCTATACTCAAGTCTATACACAGTCTATACACACAGTCTATACTCACAGTCTATACTACAGTTTATAAATACAGTCTATACACACAGTCTATACACAGTCTATACTCACAGTCTACAGTCTATAAAATACAGTCTATACACACAGTCTATACTCAGTCTATAAATACAGTCTATACTTACATTCTATACTCACAGTCTATAAAGTCTATACTTACAGTCTATACAGTCTATACACATAGTCTATACTTACAGTCTATACTTACAGTCTATACAGTCTATACTTACAGTCTATACTCACAGTCTATACACACAGTCTATACTCACAGTCTATAAATACAGTCTATACTTACAGTCTATAAATACAGTCTATACTTACAGTCTATACATACAGTCTATACTCA
This sequence comes from Doris montereyensis, assembly GCA_037039925.1. Lineage (NCBI taxonomy): Eukaryota > Metazoa > Mollusca > Gastropoda > Nudibranchia > Dorididae > Doris > Doris montereyensis. The sequence continues at coordinate 10,278 of JAXRKP010001068.1, read as the reverse complement.
CAGTCTATAAATACAGTATACAGTCTATACATACAGTCTATACTCACAGTCTATAAATATACAGTCTATACTCACAGTCTATACTCACAGTCTATAAATACAGTCTATACTTACAGTCTATACTCACAGTCTATACACACAGTCTATACTTACAGTCTATACTCACAGTCTATAAATACAGTCTATACTTACAGTCTATACTCACAGTCTATAAATACAGTCTATACTTACAGTCTATACTCACAGTCTATAAAGTCTACTGTCTGTACTTACAGTCTATACTCACAGTCTATAAATACAGTCTATACTTACAGTCTATACTCACAATCTACAGTCTCATACAACCTATAAGTACAGTTACAGTCTATACATTTACAGTCTATAAATACAGTCTATAACAGTCTATACTCACAGTCTATAAATACAGTCTATACTAGAGTCACAGTCTATAAATCTATACTCACAGTCTATAAATACAGTCTATACTCACAGTACAGTCTATACTTACAGTCTATACTCACAGTCTATACTCACTATACACATACAGTCTATAAATACAGTCTATACTTACAGTCTATACTCTATAAATAGTCTATAAATACAGTCTATACAGTCATAGTCTATACTCATAGTCTATACTCACAGTCTATACGTCTCTACAGTCTATACTCATACAGTCTATACTCACAGTCTATACAGTCACAGTCTATACACACAGTCTATAAATACAGTCTATATTTACAGTCTATACTATACTCACAATCTATAAATACAGACTATACTCACAGTCTATAAATACAGGCTATAATCACAGTCTATAAATACAGTCTATAAATACAGTCTATACATACAGTATATAAATACAGTCTATAAATACAGTCTATAATCACAGTCTATAATTAAAATCTATAAATACAGTTTATAAATACAGTCGCAGTCTGTACATACAGTCTATACTCCCAGTCTATACTCAGAGTTCTGTAAATACTGTCTATAAATACAGTCTATGCAAACAGTTTATACTCACAGTCTATAAATACAGTCTATACATACAGTTTACACTCACAGTCTATACATACAGTTTATACATACAGTTTACACTCACAGTCTATAAATACAGTCTATACATACAGTTTATACTCACAGTCTATACATACAGTTTATACTCACAGTCTATACATACAGTTTATACTCACAGTCTATAAATACAGTCTATACATACAGTTTACACTCACAGTCTATAAATACAGTCTATACATACAGTTTATACTCACAGTCTATACATACAGTTTATACTCACAGTCTATACATACAGTTTATACTCACAGTCTATAAATACAGTTTATACATACACTCTATACATACAGTTTATAAATACAGTCTATACATACAGTTTATACTCACAGTCTATAAATACAGTCTATACATACAGTTTATAAATACAGTCTATATTTATAGTCTATACATACAGTTTATACAGGCTATAATCACAGTCTATAAATACAGTCTATACATACAGTTTATACTCACAGTCTATAAATCACAGTCTATACATACAGTTTACACTCACAGTCTATAAATACAGTCTATACATACAGTTTATAAATACACTCTATACATACAGTTTATACTCACAGTCTATAAATACAGTCTATACATATATACATCACAGTTTATAAATACAGTCTATACATACAGTTTATACTCACAGTCTATAAATACAGTCTATACATACAGTTTATACTCACAGTCTATACATACAGTTTATACTCACAGTCTATATACATACAGTTTATACTCACTATACTCACAGTCTATACATACAGTTTATACTCACAGTCTATAAATACAGTCTATTAATACAGTCTATACATACACACTCTATACATACAGTTTATAAATACAGTCTATACATACAGTTTATACTCACAGTCTATAAATACAGTACAGTCTATAAATACAGTCTATACATACAGTTTATACTCATAGTCTATAAATACAGTCTATACATACAGTCTATACTCACAGTCTATAAATCAGTCTTTAAATACAGTCTATAAATACAGTCCATACATACAGTCTATACTTACAGTCTATAAATACAGTCTATAAATACAGTCTATACTCACAGTCTATAAATACAGTCTATAAATGCAGTCTATACATAGTCTATACTACACTCACAGTCTATAAATACAGTCTATAAATACAGTCTATACATACAGTCTATACTCATAGTCTTTAAATACAGTCTATACTTACAGTCTATACATACAGTCTATACATACAGTCTATAAATACAGTCTATACATAGTCTATACATACAGTCCATACATACAGTCTATAAATACAGTCTATAAATACAGTCTATAAATACAGTCTATAAATACAGTCTATACATACAGTCTATAAATACAGTCTATACATACAGTCTATACATCACAGTCTATACATACAGTCTATACATACAGTCTATACATACAGTCTATAAATACAGCCTATAAATACAGTCTATAAATACAGTCTATAAATACAGTCTATACATACAGTCTATAAATACAGTCTATACTTACAGTCTATACTCACAGTCTATACATACAGTCTATAAATACAGTCTATACATACAGTCTATACTCATTGTCTTTAAATACAGTCTATAAATACAGTCTATATATACAGTCTATACATACCTCTTGTACAGTCTGTACTTAGTCTATACTCAGTCTAAATTATACTCACAGCCTATACATACAGTCTATACTCACAGTCTATACTCACAGTCTATACTCACAGTCTATACATACAGTCTATACTTACAAGTCTACTATACAGTCTATACATACAGTCTATACTCACAGTCTATACTCAGTCTATACTCACAGTCTATACTCACAGTCTATACATACAGTCTATACTCACAGTCTATACACAGTCTATACATACAGTGTATACTCACAGTGTATACTCACAGTCTATACTCACAGTCTATACTCACAGTCTATACATCACAGTCTTTAAATCACAGTCTATATCACAGTCTATACTCACAGTCTATACATACAGTCTATACTCACAGTGTATACTCATAGTCTATACTACAATCAGTATACGTACAGTCTATACTCACAGTCTATACATACAGTCTATACTCACAGTCTATACATACAGTCTATACTCACAGTCTATACATACTCTCTATACTCACAGTCTATACATACAGTCTATACTCACAGTCTATACATGCAGTCTATAGTCACAGTCTATACTCACAGTCTATACATACAGTCTATACTCACAGTCTATACATACAGTCTATACTCACAGTCTATAAATACAGTGTATACTACAGTCTATACATGACAGTCTATACTCACAGTCTATACTCACAGTGTATACTCACAGTCTATACTCACAGTCTATACTCCACAGTCTATACATACAGTCTATACTCACATTCTATACATACAGTCTATACATACAGTCTATACAGTCTATACATACAGTCTATACTCACAGTCTATACATACAGTCTATACTCACAGTCTATACATACAGTCTATACTCACAGTGTATACTCACAGTCTATACATCTACAGTCTATACTCACAGTCTATACATACAGTGTATACTCACAGTGTATACTCATAGTCTATACTACAGTCTATACTCACAGTCTATACTCACAGTCTATACTCACAGTCTATACTCACAGTCTATACTCACAGTCTATACTCACAGTCTATACTCACAGTCTATACATACAGTCTATACTCACAGTCTATACTCACAGTCTATACTCACAGTCTATACTCACAGTCTATACTCACAGCCTATACTCACAGCCTATACTCATAGTCTATACAGTCTATACTCACAGTCTATACTCACAGTCTATACTCACAGCCTACTTAGTCTATACTCACAGCCTATACTCACAAACTATACTCACAGCCTATACTCACAAACTATACTCACAGCCTATACTCACAAACTATACTCACAGCCTATACTATACTCACAGCCTATACTCACAAACTATACTCACAGTATACTATATACTCACAGCCTATACTCACAAACTATACTATACTCACAATCTATACTCACAGCCTATACTCACAGTCTATACTCACAGCCTATACTTACAGTCTATACTCACAGCCTATACTTACAAACTATACTCACAGCCTATACTCACAAACTATACTCACAGTCTATACTTACAGTCTATACTCACAGCCTATACTTACAGTCACTACAGTCTACTATACTCACAGTCTATACTTACAGTCTATACTCACAGCCTATACTTACAGTCTAACTCACATACTCTATACTCACAGCCTTACAGTCTATACTTAGTCTCAACAGTCATACTCACACTATACTCACAGCCTATACTTACAGTCTATACTCACAGTCTATACTTACAGTCTATACTTACAGTCTATACTTACAGTCTATACTTACAGTCTATACTCACAGTCTATACTTACAGTCTATACTTACAGTCTATACTTACAGTCTATACTTACAGTATATACTTATACTACTACAGTCTATACTTACAGTCTATACTCACAGCCTATACTCACAGTCTATACTCACAACCTATACATACAGTCTATACTCACAGTCTATATTCACAGTCTATACTCACACAGTCTATACTCACAGTCTATACATACAGTCTATACTCACAGTCTATACATACAGTCTCACTCACAGTCTATACATACTCTCTATACTCACAGTCTATACTACAGTCTATACACTATACATACAGTCTATACTCACAGTCTATACTCACAGTCTATAGTCTATACTCACAGTCTATACTCACAGTCTATACTCACAGTCTATACATCACAGTCTATACTCACAGTCTATACATACAGTCTATACTCAGTCAGTGTATACTCACAGTCTATACACAGTCTATACTCACAGTCTATACTCAGTGTATACTCACAGTCTATACAGTCTATACACAGTCTATACTCACAGTCTATACATACAGTCTATACTCACATTCTATACATGCAGTCTATACATACAGTCTATACTCACAGTCTATACATACAGTCTATACTCACAGTCTATACATACAGTCTATACTCACAGTCTATACATACAGTCTAACTCACAGTCTATACATACAGTCTATACTCACAGTCTATACATACAGTGTATACTCACTATACTCACAGTCTATACTCACAGTCTATACTCACAGTCTATACTCACAGTCTATACTACAGTCTATACTCACAGTGTATACTCACAGTGTATACTCACAGTCTATACTCACAGTCTATACTCACAGTCTATACATACACAGCCTCTATACTTACAGTCTATACATACAGTCTATACTCACAGCCTATACTCACAGTCTATACTTACAGTCTATACTCACAGTCTATACTTACAGTCTATACTCTACAACCTATACTCACAGCCTATACTCACAGTCTATACTCACAGCCTATACTTACAAACTATACAGCCTATACTTACAAACTATACTCACAGCCTATACTCATATACTCACAGCCTACACTCACAAACTACTCTACATTACTATACTCACAGTCTATACTCACAGTCTATACTTACAAACTACAGCCTATACTATACTCACAGCCTATACTTACAATCTATACTCACAGCCTATACAAACTTGTCTATACTCACAGCCTATACTATATACTCACAGCCTATACTCACAAACTATACTCACAGCCTATACTTACAGTCTATACTTAGTCTATACTTACAGTCGATACTTACAGTCTATACTTACAGTCTATACTTACAGTCTATACTTACAGTCTATACTACACAGTCTATACTTACAGCTTATACTTACAGTCTATACTTGCAATCTATACTTACAGCCTATACTCACAGTCTATACTTACAATCTATACTTAGTCTATACTAACAGTCTATACTTACAGTTTATACTCACAGCCTATACTCAGTCTATACTTACAGCCTATACTCACAGTCTATATTTACAGTCTATACTTACAGTCTATACTTACAGTCTATACTTACAGTCTATATTTACAGTATATACTTATAGTCTATACTTACAGTCTATATTTACAGTCTATACTTACAACCTATACTCACAGTCTATACTCACAGTATATACTTAGAGTCTATATTTAGAACCTTCACTCACAGCCTATACTTATGTCTATACTTACAGTTTATACTCACAGCCGATACTTACAGCCTATGCTTATAGTCTATACTTACAGTCTATACTTAAAGAAAATACTTAGGAAAAAGGCAGTATGTTAAAGGTTGTCTATAATGAGGAGTTCTGCCTCCCGTGTAAAATTTAAAATAGAAGAGAGAAAAAAACTAGATTGCTCATTGCGAAATGGCATGGCATTAATACAATTTTGCGATCTGTAAAAGTCGCCAATAACACAATCAAAACCAGATTCCACAATGTCACAATCAAAACCAGATTCCACAATGTCACAATCAAAAACCAGATTCCACAATGTCACAAAACAGATTCCACAATGTCACAATAAAAACAGATTCCACATTGTCACAATCAAAACAGATTCCCACATTGTCCAAAAACAGATTCCACATTGTCAAAAACAGATTCCACATTGTCACAATCAAAACTGATTCCACAGTGTTACAATTGGAAACAAAAACAGATTCCACAATGTCAAATCAAAAACAGATTCCACCAATCCAATGTTAGAATTGGAAACATAATCTAAAAAAAACAGATTCTACAATGTCACAATCAAAACCATATTCTGCAATCTCACAGCCAAAAACAGATTCTCAAATGTCAAAATCAAAATAAGTTCTACACTGTCACAATCAAAACCATATTCTCCAATGTTACAACCAAAAAACAAATTCTAAAATTTTACAATCGAAACAATATTCTACATTGTCACAATCAATAACAAATTGTTCAATGTCACAATCAAAAACAGATTCTCCAATGTCACACTCAAAACCATTTCCATTGTCATTGTCATTATCAATCAAAAACAAACTCTCCATTATCACAATCTCTAAAAAATCCGATTCTCCAATTTCACAATCAAAAACACTTCTCTAATATCACAATCAAAAACAGATTCTCTAATATCACAATCAAAAACAGATTCTCTAATATCACAATCAAAAATATATTCTTAAATATCCCAATCAATAACAGATTCTCCAATGTCACAATCAAACAAAAAGATTCTCCAATAACTCCACATAAAAAGGACAAAGGGAGAGGTCAGGCTAACCCTTGAAATCCCGAAAATGTACTCACGTTAGTCTTGCAGCGCAGACGATCTCTGAGAGAGAGAAAGCAAGAGCATATTCCTCCTATGAACACACTGCCAGCCAAGAGACATCGACAATGAACTTGCTCAGAGAGCTCGAATTGATTATTTTATTATCTAAACTACGGTAGATAATGCTTTAGAATAATAGCAACGTTAGAATCAAGGCCCCAACAACCTTCATAACTTGAAATGTTCGCGGGTAAAAGAAATAGTAAACAAAGAAATGCAATGTTGTGACTACTTTAATCAAGATGATAATTATGACATTATAACCATCCTAAGAATCATAACATCTTACACAACAGATAGAATGGAAATGAAAAGGACAAGGCGAATCGGTAGTTCAGGAGGCAATGCGTAGGGATCTCAACAAAAAGGTAGTGATTCCGAGCCCCGCCAGGGGTTGAAACTTTCTCTCGAGTTTTTTTCGAGCAAAATCTACTCCCTCCCCCCTCCCACCTCCTAACCCCCCCGCCTGGTCCAGGAAGGTGGTTCGTCACCTAGTCCCATTGGAACAGACGATATAAAAGGAGGTCCCGTGTGCAGATCACAACAGTCTGGGCATGTTAAAGATCCCGTGGCTGTTTACAAGGCAATCTGGGCAAAATAAAAATAATAAAAATCGTACCAAACATCCAGAGATGACCTTAGTGGTGGATGTGGGTAAAAAAGCAAAGCAAATCAAAATCAAAGAGAGGGACAATGCATTTGCAGGAGGAATCAAAACATAGATGACGAAATCATATTACGTGGGTAATAGCCTACATACTCTGCTTACATCCTTACATATCGAACCTTGTTCTCACGTAACATAAAGAAGAGGAGACATTTAAGACATAATATGACTTCAATTAGTGACAATATATTGTGAATGCGAGGCATGTACATAACCTACGTATATATTCATATACACATACACACATATACACATATCTATATATATATATATTATGGGGTTGTCTTGGTCATGGTCTTTGAATCATCGTGTCCTTTCTTAACACCCACCAATTACGCAAAGAAGGTTAATATTAACACATCTTCTTGGAAACACGAAATGTAAAACTGGCATTTCTGAAACTGCTATTGTATTTGTAATAAATGAAAAAATTGGCAGACGCATTGGCTAGTTGAAATACACTGGCGATGTCAAAACATAGAAGATATGTGAAATGATAGCGTTTGAAGAGGTCCAATTCTGGTACAGCGAGGGCAACAAGTGTTAATATCAGACGAGGACAATTACAGATCAGGTAGATTGTACAGATCAGAGCTACCTGGATGATTACCTGCTTCTCCTTGCTGGTCCCAAGCTCTGACGCGGTCGACGCTTCCTTCTTGTCTTTGGCTTTTGATTCGTGCATGTTTCTCTCTTCTTCTTTAGAGTCATTGTGCAGACGATATTTTTTGCTGGAAGTGAACCGACTTGGCCAACGCACGTGCCATCACGATGACGCATAGAGTCACCAGTAACTGACTGGCAACGTTCAGAACTAGACCAAACATTATTTCGGTATTTGCGATATCGTGTCTAGCGAGTCTAAAATAACAAGATAATTTTTGATAAGTTTTGTAGGTAGGATGATTATTTTTCCCGAAAGTAGTGTTGCGAGAGTTGCGCCATAGACAACACCATAGGAACCAATGTCATAGAACCAGCATCACATACGTTCTTTGGCTGGTGAAGATGCCCTTGAAGTGGAGTGGCTTGGCGACACATAGACATCGCTGGACGGCCAGGAAGTTTAACGACAGTAATTGGCACAATTTGTGAACATTCGCTGTAGAGTGTTCAAAATGACTGATACGAACATGGGCTCAAGCGATAGCCAAAGATCTAGAACTTTCCCCAAAATATCAACAACAATGTGATGACGCATGCAATACCAATAAGACCCTGAATAAATCTGGGAATAGCGAGAAGGAAGAAAATGATGGTCACGCTGTTGCCAAATCCAATGGTATGGAACGTTACGATGCACACACTGTTTGTAGACGCACCAATGGACGTAGAGGACGAAACGAAGAACGAGAAATGCTATGGAAAAGTTGGCATATATGGCACCGGATATCACATCTCTTTGTCCAACAAGGTGAGGTGAACTTGTGGTTGAGTCATTTGATTTTCATTTGTGATCAGCACAGTCTGAAGAGAATAAATAACAGAAGAGATCAAGTCAATGAAAATGCTGGTCTGTGATGGGTAGAGTAAATGAAAAACTTATGAGTAAAATTTTAGCTTTGCAGACAGATGATTGAATATATCCAGAAATATTTAATTCCATCATTATTACAGTAAATTGGTAAATAGCCGGCTATATACATCCGATTTTTAATCTCTACAGTAACTGATTATATACACGCAGATGTGTCTAAGTCGCAAAGGGCCGTAGCTGGACAGTACAACTGACATCTAGATCTAAGTCTATCGCACATCTCGTTTCGTTCCGGTCTACGTAGTCTCCTTAGCATAGTTTTCGTGACGTGAAAATTACTCCGCTGTCGGAGCGCCTTCAACGTAAAGATTGACACAGCACTAATTGATTTGTTTATTGGTTACATTCTTTTCTCCAGAATTCAAATTAAAAATCACAATCACTTTTGAAATTCAAATTTATTATAGTATGTTTAATATGGAATTTTTTAAAATTACAGTTCATAGAGGTTTAATAATATCACGGTTACAGCATTTGAATGAAGAAATAATGAATTCGGTAAGGTTGCGTAAGGCACACAAATTCGTGCCATGACAGCACCCAAACTTAGTTCATACAATTTTCAATTAAAGTGCAATAATCACATAATGGCAAGCTCCATAGGAACAAAAAATGAGACAAATATAAAGAATAGACAGAAAATAAGGAGCGTAGTTAGCTCGGTTGATAGCACGATTTCTTTTCATCTCGAGGCGATGGGTACCGACGCAGAGGTCGCAGGTAAAGGAGCGAAG
>JAXRKP010001067.1:162500-172786 GCA_037039925.1 Doris montereyensis | reverse complement strand
TGGAGGGACGACTTGAAGAGAGTGTTTGTAATGGGGTGACTTAACAAGAAATCCCAAAGATAGGAACAGGTGGAAGTTTGTTTGTTCGATGTGCCTATACCCTTGGTATAGGGTGAAGAGGCAATGAATAGTGAGGATACATGCTTGGGGAAGCAAGGATGGAGAGCATTAGTGGAAAGCACTAGTTGGAGAGCACTAGTTAGAGAGCATTAGTTGAGAGCATTATTGGAGAGCATTGTTTGGAGAGCATTGATCGGAGGGCATGTGTGAGAGAACATTAATCGGTGAGCATGAGTTGGAGAGCATTAGTTGGAGTGCAGAATTGAGAGCATGAGTGGAAGAACATTAGTGGGAGAACATTAGAAGGTGATCATTAGTTGGAGAGCATGAGGGAAAGCATTAGTAGTTGAGCATTAATTAGAGAGTATGAGTGCGAGAGCATTAGTCGGAGAGCATTAGTTAGAAGTCATGAGTGAGAGAGCATGAGTGAGAGAGCATTAGTTTGAGGACATGAGTGAGAGAGCATTAGTTGGAGGACATGAGTGAGAGCATTAGTTGGAGGACATGAGGGAGAGAGCATTATGGGAGAACGTGTTCCACATAATAGTGACTGTCACCTAGATTTAGATAAGTAAAGTTATAGATTCCAAATTCGCCAGTCTACGGGTTTTTCTACAGCGCTTGAAATGTGTTATCACTTGCTACGCTTCATTCTATAGAAACCGGGATAGGGCCCCTGCTCATTGGGCCGTAATGCTTTGAAAGAACTTCTGCAGAGGTGTAAAAGATGTTTAAAAGTACATCTAATACTATCGTTGTTTCTGTTATCGTTAATGATTGTAGTGATCATTCTGTACAGAACATACCTACTTAAAGAAGCGAAATGTCGTTTCATAGCAAATCACCTCGTCCATCATAATTATGCGAGATAAAGATATGATAATGATGGATTTATATTTCGTATCCCAACCTCAAGTGCATGCTCTCCCACTATACATCATTTATCCCCCAGCAGGTCATTTCCTTCCTTCAACAGCCTTCTCAACTCCCAGGGGACCATACAGTACACAAGCCTGTATAAGGCTTTTCGTACTTACACTAATACAACATCTTCCTTTATCTACAGCTGGATATTTATTCACACCTGAGTCACGTGAGGAAAGTAGAACGAAGTACATTTTCTAATAGTACAACGTTGTTGGGAAAAAAACCACCTGGGTCAGCCATCGGTTTTGAACCAGTGTCGTCTTGATAACAAACTTACACGCCATATGACGTATATCACTATGATTTAGATATAGAATGCAAACAGTATCTACACAATGAAATATCTCGATAGAAAACATAGACACAAGGTAAAAAGAACCAAGAGAACAAGACTCGTGTGTCGACATGACCTGACGCAAGCAACAAGCAAAGAGTCCTGTCCCAGACTGGTACGAAAGTGCCATGTAGACGTGACAGATCAATGAACATACCAGCACACACACACACGCACACACACACACACACACACATGAACACAAACACACACATACACATTCACACACAGAGAAAAAACACGCATGCACTTACGCACACACATGTCTTGCAAACTCTTTTGCTGTATGCTTTGACAGCATTATCACAAAACCGCTAAAGAGGATTACAATGCACGTGAGATATTCAGGTAAAATGTCACTGAGGGATTTGGTTTTCCTTACGACTCGCTTTTTGTTTTTTCTTTCCATCCATTGCTGTCAAACCACTGTTGAGCGAATCGCTTTCGTTTCTTCTTTCCATCCATTGCTGTCAAACCACCGTTGAGCGAATCGCTTTCGTTTCTTCTTTCCATCCATTGCTGTCAAACCACTGTTGAGGAATCGCTTTCGTTTTTCTTTCCATCCATTGCTGTCAAAACTACTGTTGAGCGAATCGCTTTCTGTCATATAGGCTTCTAGTGATAGACAACCAAAGTAATTAAGACTGAGAAATTGCAGGTTTGATTCTCAATTTCGATATGCCTGACTTTTAGTTCTGGAGGATAAACGTTTAACACAGTTCCAATCATCTCCAAACAAGACAGGCCAATCGACGGAGTTCACATTTGTGATCTATCCATCAAATTCCAGAGGGAGATGTTTTTGGTTGGTTTTTTTCCCATGGCAATTTCAGGGTAGCATTAAGAGGAAACAGCGAGATAAACATAAATGAAAGAGTAAAAATAACTAATAGGTTCTATAAGCACTGCCCGCTAACCGCCCACCAACCGCCCGCCAACTCCCGCCAACCGCCTGCCAATTGGCCCACCAACCGCCCGCCAACTGCCCGCCCAAATGAGGAGAAAGACAGACACGGAGATGCTGTTCATGCCTAGAGAGCTTAAAAGGCCTTCGATCAGCTTCCTTTTCTACACCCCGACGGCAGCAAGGGTTCCTTCAATAACGATACCGTTCGTATAGTATGAGCCGATTCTGATTAAGGGACTCGGTAGTCCAGAGGTAAGGTGTCGGCCTCTCAGCCAAAAGGTAGTGGATTTGAGCCTGCAGAGGGTTGGAACATTTTTTCGACTTCCCCCCCCCCCTGATCCAGGTAGGTGGTTCGGCATCTAGTCCCATCGAAGGTAGACGATCACAAGGGGGTCCCGTGTGCAGATCTCAACACTGTGTACAGGGCAGCCCGGCAAAATTTAAAAATCCTACCAAAAACTCCGAGATCACCTGAGTTGTGGATGTCGGTAAATCAAATCAAGTCAAGCCAAGATGTTGCATTCTGAAGGTGTAACGTGGAATAAACGTCAATATATATTATCACCTCTGGATGTGACGCTAGTCTGTCGCATATATTACTCTTCAAACTGTGTATGGTACCATTTGCACGTGAGTCTTATGGGGGGGGGAATGTACATTGTATATCATAAATAACGAATATGTACCAGTCCCCTGAGTGCGGTGGTTGCTTCCAATGAATGTTTCTCATTCTTTAAACTTTGAAAACCATCGAAAGCGTTTGGTCCTCGATTAGCATTCTGGTCTATAGGTAATTGTCAATTAATCAAATCGTTTTCGATGCTTTTTTCCGACTCGACTCCAAAACCGTTATGTTTGCACCTTGTATGAATAGATCCGAATTGATTAATGTGCTACGGTGTGTGCGCAATGAATTCGAGCGCACGTAACGTAGGTCTGAGTTTATGGTTTGCAAAGAGAAATCCAATGGAGGGAGCCTCAACATATTTATCTGGATTACCATCTACGCAACACAACCAAACCATCGTGCCACCGACTGTACACCCAAACAAAAACATATTTTAGGACAGAACATCAATAAAAATCACGATGAAGAGATGTGGGATCAGAAGAAAAAAGAAGAAAAAAGTGCACAAAAGCTCAGGAGAGAAAAAGACGTGAAAAGAAGATCAAATGTTTTGTACAGATCATTGCATTTATCATAAACAATTAAACGTAAATTATTTCCTTTAAAAAGTCGCGGCTATTTGAAATGAATTTCTTGATGTGTCGGCATATAAAGCCTTGTATTTGAACCAGACACCTTGACAATAGTATCAACTGAATTTCTTGCTATAGAGTAATATATTATCTAGATAGACAGATATAGATAGATAGATAGATAGAATATAGGTAGATAGATAGAAAGCTGGATAGATAGATAGATTGATAAATAGATAGATAGATAGAAAGATAGATATATAAATAGATATATAGATAGATAGGCAAATAAATGTATACATATATATATATATATATATATATATATATATATATATATATATATATATATATATATATATATATATATATATATATGTATATATATATATATATATATATATATATATATATATATAGAGAGAGAGAGAGAGAGAGAGAGAGAGAGAGAGAGAGAGAGAGAGAGAGAGAGAGAGAGAGAGAGAGAGAGAGAGAGAGAGAGAGAGAGAGAGAGAGAGAGAGAGAGAGAGAGAGAGAGAGAGAGAGAGAGAGAGAGAGAGAGAGAGAGAGAGAGAGTATACAAAGATCCCCAGAAACATGATTGCACTAATTTATAACTTAGATACGTGGTGTGGACTCGAGGCACGTTAAGAAGTCACAATGTGGCCAGACGTACGCACACTGAGTAACATAGACACATCTGTAGGGAAGAAAACAGAGAGAAGAAAAGAGAAAGAGGAGGACCAGATGGACAAAATACAAAGATCCGCATATAACGACACCGTCTGATTGACATTGGTAGTTATAACTGGTAATCGATACGTGGTGTGGTTACTCTAGGCAGCACGTTAAGAAGTCAAATCAATAGCGATCGCTCATATTACCGTGACAAGGAGACTGCACATGAATCCTGAACATAAAATCGAGTTGCACATCTGTTTTACTGTTGGGAAGAAAAAACTTCTTAAAGACTTCCCAAGAAAAAGCAAAAAGCAAGAGGACCAGATGGACAAAATTCAAGCATCACATCGTGATCAGTTGTAACGGTAACACGACACTGGTCTGAGACGGACTAACATTGATAGAGCAGTGTATTATATTATGGTAATCGAAGACGACTATGCTTTGAAGACGACCAAAAGATCTAACCTATCTACGTCACCATCTTCTTCTTTGTAAAGACAGAATTGTAAGAGAAATCGCTCATATTACCGTGATAATGAGACTGTTATTATGAATCCCGAATGATAAAAATCGAGCGTATTATCGTTATTTGTTGTTAGGTAATGTTATTAATTAACTTCTAAAATCAGCATTTCAGTTAGAGCGAAAGTAATAGAAATACAAAGAAGACTATGACACGTTTGCTTTCCAGCGCAATGTAATTTCATCTTATCCAACTTACATCACATCGTGAAGTCAATTGTTTCCGTATTACGTTATTATCACTGGTGCAAGAGACGGGCACTAACAACAAGATAGAGCAGTGCGGAGAAGGATGATCAGCTGTGGAGACCTCTAAACGGAAAACTCGAAAGACGACCAAGAAGATTATGTTATTAAGAAAGTCACCATCTTCTTTTGTGAGGACAGAATTGTATTTTATTCAAATGAGAAATATTATTTTATTCAACATGGTTGGTAATGCGCTGTCTTTTATTCAACATGGTTGGTAATGAGCTGTCTTTATTTCAACATGGTTGGTAATGCGCTGTCTTTATTCAACATGGTTGGTAATGAGCTGTCTTTTATTCAACATGGTTGGTAATGAGCTGTCTTTATTTCAACATGGTTGGTAATGCGCTGTCTTTTATTCAACATGGTTGGTAATGAGCTGTCTTTTATTCAACATAATTTCAACATGGTTGGTAATGAGCTGTCTTTATTTCAACATGGTTGGTAATGAGCTTTATTTCAACATGTTAGTAATGAGCTGTTTATTCAACATGGTTGGTAATGCGCTGTCTTTATTTCAACATGGTTGGTAATGAGCTGTCTTTTATTCAACATGGTTGGTAATGCGCTGTCTTTTATTCAACATGGTTGGTAATGAGCTGTCTTTATTCAACATGGTTGGTAATGCGCTGTCTTTTTTATTCAACATGGTTGGTAATGGTTGGTAATGCTGTCTTTTATTCAACATGGTTGGTAATCCTTTATTTCAGCATGGTTGGTAATGAGCTGTCTTTATTTCAACATGGTTGGTAATGAGCTGTCTTTATTCAACATGGTTGGTAATGAGCTGTCTTTATTTCAACATGGTTGGTAATGAGCTGACAACATGGTTGGTAATGAGCTCGATTCAACATGGTTGGTAATGCGCGGAGGTTGGTAATGAGCTGATTCTGTTGGTGGCTGACAACAAAGATTTTTTATTTCAACATGGTTTATTCTTTTCAACATGTTTGGTAATTGTATTTATTTCAACATGGTTGGTAATGTTTTTACGTGGCTTCGATATGGAATTTATGTCTGGTGACCATGTCGTTATTTATTATGTTTCGTCTTTGTTTTTACGTGGCTTCAATGGATTAGGTTATTTATTATGTTCGGTAGGATTAGGCACACGTCTATTATAGCCTTCGAATTAATGAGTCAAGCAATCTATAACAATGTCAACATTTATAATATATAATTCTGAGTTGGTTGTTCCTTGTGTGGCAGAGGCTCTGCTTATAGGCCACAAAGAATAATCAGATTTTACATATGTAGGTTAAGATCATTTTCATTTGAGGATTTGTTTTATGACAAATGACGTTTAATTAATGGAAATGTTTTTGTTTCTCCGTCTTTGAGAAGAATGTTCATTCACCTCAGCGGCCATTTTCAATAATATATTTTATAATTAAAAACTCGGAACAGCATCGTTTATACCAATCCGCGTAAGATCAATATCGAGTACTGACTCGATGTAACTAAGTATCGTAATTGATATCGCCCATGGTGCAACATGCTTGAATATGTAAATTTGTATATTTTGATTTCAATTTTGATCTTCATCGTTCAGGTATTGCTATCATGAATTGTCTAATTTTTAAAAAGAAATTTCCAAATGTGGACCAGCATTAACTGGGAGTTCATCCGGCAACAGACTAGCGTCCTGTTCGATGCATTATCATTGTTCCGATTCGCGTCATAGAAACTGGAATATGCCCAGTCTCCGTGAGATGTTACAGGCTTGTGGGGATGTTACTTGTTTACCGAGGCTTATAAAGTAAGGTTAAGTTCCTTCAAGGTCATTACGGCCCATAGAGCCGGAGCTTATTCCAGCTGCTTTAGTGTGAAGCGAAACAGGTGATAATAACCACCTCTGGACAAAACGCTTGTCTGTCGCAGGTTTGTACTCCCAAGCTGTTGCTGTTACTCATTTACACTTGGACCGAGTGGGGGAAAATTAATGCGTGTTAAGTGTATTTCCCCAAAGGAACATAGCGTCAAACCCAGCATTGCTAGGATTCGAACGCAGGTCCTCATTATTCAAAGCATGGCAACATAACCACCATGAAAGGTTTCTATTATGAAATTTATCGGGTCGAATAGAATTCATGACGCGCAATGATAACAATAAATCAGGATGAATTGAAAGGAAAACATGAAAATGGGAGACGGATGTAAAAGAGAGAAAAAAAGAAATAATCATGGTCTATCAAACTACAACCACTGACAACCGCTGAAAATCTTAACCCCCTATAAATAACAACGGCAATACACAATGAAACACACCAAGATGACTGCTTGAAAATACAAATAAACCTCAATACTTGTAAGGTTGAAAGATAAATAGATAAAACAAAAAAGCAAGAAGACAGAGCGATGGAATGCAGGTGCGTGTGTGTGTGTGTGTGTGTTTGTATGTGTGTGTGTGTGTTACAACTGATGCAACAACGCCTGAGACATTTACTCCTGCACAGCAAGTGGCTAAATCTGTCGACCTTTTCTTTCACCAGCTTCGCTGAGCCAAAAGCTGCAGATTACAAAACGGCGCAACTTCAAAAGGAAACCAACAAACGACTCAATATCTTATTCTGAAGTGGATTAACGGATTCTACACGGTGAACGAGAGCGGTTAAAGCTGCAGTTTTAAAGCTCTACAACAGGATATTAGAATGCTTTTCTTTGGCGAGGGCATAAGTTTTTTTCACTTCTAGCGCTTGCATAGAAATTAAATGTATTCTGACGTAACGACAAGGTCTGACACAAAATCGGCGAAAATGATTGAAAATGGATTAAAGAAATAAAAGCTGTACTATATCATATCGTTTCAGAGGCTATATAGGGCATTTGACCTTAAATGCCCCATACATTTAGCCGATAATGATTATGTTACACTGTTATACATGTAATATGTTTTGGCAAAGATCAAAGTATCATGTTCTGTTCAAATTCTCTATTAATTGACCAGTTTCGTTGATGCTAACGAAGACATCAATGTTTCAAAAATGTTTGATAATGTGCTTTGTTTATTCTTTTAGATTGATATTCAAATCATGCAAAACCTTATGAAACTCTGAAAATAATCTCATAAATAAACATATCACCTTAAATTCTAGAGACATGAGCTCTTTGCCTGTGATTCATACACAATGGATCCAGCTAGACATAATAAAGACTTAGTTGGGAAGGCATGGAACAAAACAACTCAACATTTCCACACACGCTGATCTATAATATTTACCGATAAGATTTAAACAAAATATTTATAAGCTCATTATTCACTAAGTTTTTAAAGTGGTGTGAAGCAAATTATTAATATTCTTTTTTTCATTGAACTTTTCTATCGTCGGAGGGGGTGGGGGAGACTTTAGTAGTCCAGAGGCAAAATATTGACCTCTCAACCAAAAGGTAATGGATTTGAGCCCCGCCAACGGCTGAAAATATTTCTCGATTCACTCAAAATCTACCCCTGGTCCAGGTAGGTGGATCGACACCTGGTCCCATCAGAAATTGATGATAAAAAGGATGTTCGGTGTGTAGATCACAACACCACTCTGTGCACGTTTCAGATCCCTTGTCTGTTTACAGGGCAATCCGTAAAATTGAAAATCCTACCAAAAACTCTGAGATCACCTAACTTGTGGATGTGGATAAATCAAATCAAATAAAAAAATTAAATCACCGGCTCAGAATTATTTATAAGCTCATTATTCACTAAATTTTAAAGTGGTGTGAAGCAAATTATTAATATTCTTTTTTCATTGAACTTTTCATATCGTCGGAGGGGGTGGGGGAGACTTAGTAGTCCAGAGGCAAAATATTGTCTTAACAACACATTTGACAGTATTTCAGTGTTAATCATTATCACATTCAAAGACGCCAATTGTCCATATAAAAAAATTGTAACCAAATTCAGTCTACGTTTGTCACACATTTACTTGCATTTTGTCCTGACTCCAGACTCTCTTTTAAGCTTAGAACATGAGCGCCGCCGCCCCCCTTAAACTGGTGTATGTGTACTTAAGACAATATGATTCTGAGCCCCAAAAAACCCAACATATTAATATGCTAGCGAGCTTTAATAAAACGCGCTAAATTGACAACAAATACGATTTTTCAAGACGAACCCATCAATTAACACAATGCCCACACCAATACCCCAAACATTAGTCAAACTACTCTGTATGTCACAATAAGATTAAGAATTAGTTAAACATCAGACGTAAACTAAACTTGATGGGCTCACATAAAATGACCAGTTCAAAGGGTGGTGATATGTAATGCAGTTCAAAGCGGTGGTGATATGTAATGTGCAGTGGTGGTGATATGTAATGTGCAGTTCAAAGGGTGGATAAGGTGTAATGAGCAGTTCAAAGGGTAGATATGTACAGTTCAAAGGGTGGTGATATGTAATGTGCAGTTCAAAGGGTGGTGATATGTAATGTGCAGTTCAAAGGGTGGTGATATGTAATGAGCAGTTCAAAGGGTGGTGATATGTAATGAGCAGTTCAAAGGGTGGTGATATGTAATGAGCAGTTCAAAGGGTGCAGTTCAAAGGGTGGTGATATGTAAAGAGCAGTTCAAAGGGTGGTGAGATGATATAATTTAATGACAAGATGTAGTGGGCAATTCAGTGGTGGTGATATGTAATGAGCAGTGGGTGGTGATAAAAGATGTAATATCTAATGAGGTGGTAAGATATGTAGTGTACAGTTCAAAGGGTGGTGATATGTCATGAGCAGTTCAAAGGGTGGTGATATGTAATGAGCAGTTCAAAAGGGTATGTATGAGCAGTGATATGTAAAGAGCAGTTCAAAGGGTGGTGATATGTAATGCAGTTCAAAGGGTGCATATGTAATGTGCAGTTCAAAGGGTGGTGATATGTAATGCAGTTCAAAGGGTGGTGATATGTAATGCAGTCCAAAGGGTGGTGATATGTAATGAGTAGTTCAAAGGGTGGTGATATGTAATTTTCAAAAGGTGGTGATATGTAAGGGTGGTGATATGTAATGAAAGTGGGTGCATATGTAAAGCAGTTAAAAGGGTGGTGATATGTAATGAGCAGTTCAAAGGGTGGTGATATGTAATGAGCAGTCTAAAGGAGTGGTAAGATGTAGTGAGCAATTCAAAGGGTGGTGATATGTGAAAGCAGTTCAAAGGGTGGTGATATGTACGAGCAGTTCATAGGGTGATGATATGTAATGTGAGCAGTTCAAAGGGTGATGATATGTAATGAGCAGTTCAATATGAGTGAGAAACTAAAGGTTGGTGACAATGAGCAGTTCAAAGGTTGATATGTAATGAGCAGTTCAAAGGGTGGTGATTAAATCTTATTTTGTAATGTGCAGTGTTTTCAAAAGCCATGTTGATGTTTGTGTTTGTTTGTTAGCAGTTCAAAGGGTTAGATGATATGGTATGTAGTAT
>JAXRKP010001067.1:72500-157500 GCA_037039925.1 Doris montereyensis | reverse complement strand
GAAAAACAACTAATCTACTCCGAAAACAACAAATCTACTCATCTATTCCGAAGACAACAAATCTACTCAACTACTCCGAAGACAACAAATCTACTCATCTACTCCGAAACAACAAATCTACTAACTACTCCGAAAACAACAAATCTACTCATCTACTCCGAAAACAACAAATCTACTAATCTACTCTGAAAACACAACAAATCTACTCATCTACTCTGAAAACAACAAATCTACTCATCTACTCCGACGACAACAAATCTACTCATCTACTCCGACGAAACAACAAATCTACTAATCTACTCCGACGACAACAAATCTACTCAGCTACTCCGACGACAACAAATCTACTCCGAAAACAACTAATCTACTCCGAAAACAACAAATCTACTCATCTACTCCGAAGACAACAAATCTACTCCGAAAACAACTAATCTACTCCGAAAACAACAAATCTACTCATCTATTCCGGAAGACAACAAATCTACTCAACTACTCCGAAGACAACAAATCTACTCATCTACTCCGAAAACAACAAATCTCATCTACTCTGAAAACAACAAATCTACTCATCTACTCTGAAAACAACAAATCTACTCATCTACAAATTTACTCGACTCTGAAAACAACAAATCTACTCATCTACTCCGACGACAACAAATCTACTCATCTACTCCGACGACAACAAATCTACTCATCTACTCCGACGACAACAAATCTACTCATCTACTCCGACAACAAATCAATCTACTCCGAAAACAACAAATCTACTCATCTACTCTGAAAACAACAAATCTACTCATCTACTCTGAAGACAACAAATCTACTCCGAAAACAACAAATCTACTCATCTACTCCGAAGACAACAAATCTACTCCGAAAACAACTAATCTACTCCGAAAACAGCAAATCTACTCATCTATTCCGAAGACAACAAATCTACTCAACTACTCCGAAGACAACAAATCTACTCATCTACTCCGAAAACAATAAATCTACTCATCTACTCCGAAGACAACAAATCTACTCATCTATTCCGAAGAAAACAAATCTACTCATCTACTCCAAAGACAACAAATCTATTCCGAAGACAACAAATCTACTCCGAAGACAACAAATCTACTCCGAAAACAACAAATCTATCGAAGACAACAAATCTACTCCGATAACAAAAATCTACTCCGAAGACAACAAATCTACTACGAAAACAACAAATCTACCTCGACAACAACAAATCTACCCCGAAAACAACAAATCTACTCCCAAGACAACAAATCTACTACGAAAACAACAAATCTACCTCAACAACAACAAATCTACTCCGAAAACAAGAAATCTACTCCGAAAACAAATCTACTCCGAAAACAACAAATCTACTCCGAAGACAACAAATCTACGCTGAAAACAACAAATCTACTCCGAAAACAACAAATCTACTTCCCGAAAACAACAAATCTACTCCGAAGACAACAAATCTACTCACCTACTCCAAAAAACAACAAATCTACTCCGAAGACCAAAAATCTACTCATCTACTCCGAAGACAAAAAATCTACTCCGAAGACAACAAATCTACTCATTTACTCCGAAGACAACAAATCTACTCATCTACTCGAAGACAAAAAATCTACTCCGAAGACAACAAATCTACTCATCTACTCCGAAGACAAAAAATCTACTCCGAAGACAACAAATCTACTCATCTACTCCGAAGACAAAAAATCTACTCATCTACTCAAAAACAACAAATCTACTTCAAAAACGACAAATCTACTCCAAAAACAACAAATCTACTCATCTACTCCGAAGACAACAAATCTACTCATCTACTCCGAAAACAACAAATCTACTCCAAAAACAACAAATCTACTCCAAAAACAACAAATCTACTCCAAAAACAACAAATCTACTCCAAAAACAACAAATCTACTCCAAAAACAACAAATCTACTCCAAAAACAACAAATCTACTCCAAAAACAACAAATCTACCATCTACTCCGAAGACAACAAATCTACTCATCTACTCCGAAAACAACAAATCTACTCATCTACTCCAAAAACAAAATCTACTCATCTACTCCGAAAACAACAAATCTACTCATCTACTCCGAAAACAACAAATCTACTCCATGGACGAGAACCTGTCACCATCTTTACTGCGATGTTATTGTATTCAAGCTTTCCTTTATCTTTCCCTTTTTTGTGTCAGTAAGGTCAGACAAGAAATACCTCTTTGAAGTGTTTTCTCTGATGTAGGTCTGGACACATTTTAAACTTAAGAAGTACACTACCCCATCCTCTCTCTCTCTCTTTGTTTCTCTCTCTCTCTCTCTAACTTCGTGAAGCTATGAGATCAAAAGTAAATAATAGACCGTTGTACTATCCTCTTTATTATTTGAAATATCTTAGACGCGGGAAGCGGCGGTTGCCATTAAATGGTCACAAGAGGCAAATTATAATGGCACGTCTAAATTAATTTGAACATGAAAAAAGTCGAAAAGAAAGACTTTGACGCATGGAGAACAGATTTTCGTTTTTTAGGAGTGTATGCTGATTCGTGCGGTCAAAACTCACTGTGTCCAGATTTGAAAACGAAATAGCAACCTGTATTTATCTGAAAGCCATTTGTTTTCTTGATAAAGAAAGCCTTTCATTTTATTTTCATTCTCAACTGTATTGATCAACATCGAAGAGACAGGCTGTTTAGTAGCCGTGCTCTGGTTTGCATTCAGGAGACTTAAAACTTGAACATTTCTGATACATTCTCCAATTAATCCAAAGTGTTTATTGTTTATTTTAAAGTATCGACTGTCTAAAAATAGAAGGTTTGCGCTCGTAACAAAGAACAAGCAATTATCTATTAAACGGCTGTTCGAAATGGATTTTCTGTTTTTAAATAGGTAACAGTGAAAGCGTATTCAAACTGGTTTTTCTGTCGGGAAACAATCGAAAATGTTGTACAGATTCAATCCCAAAGCACCAAGAAAAACCGTAATCTAACTTTTACAACAACAAAAACAGAACAAAAACAGGAGCTAAATTAGCACAGCTAAACCAAACGAGCTTTACAGCAGTCGAAAGTTCACACTCAGATGTCAGCACAATTACCATTATCTCACAACCAACGACGGCTGCAACAGACGTTTAGTTGTCTTCAAGGTGAATAAATAGGAATGTGATCAACCTGAATGTACATTGTTGCCTCAGGTCTTCTTTTCACAATGTAATATATCGACGTTGTTCTCTTTAGATATGTTTTGTAACGTTTTCTTTTTCTTCGGTCAAATATGGTAATAATTGGTTTCTGAGCACAGATGTTTCTTGCTGTTATCCATTACCTGACTGGTCGTCTCTTTACTCATGGTATCGTCTGGTTGTGTCCATCAAAAGACACTGTAGTATCAAGTGTGCTTTATCAGTATCATCATCGTCACCACGACTACCACAACCACCACGACTACGACCACCACCACCATCATCATCATTATCATCATCATCATCATCATCATCCCCATCATCATCATCATCATTATCACCATCATCATCATCATTATCACCATCATCATCATCGCCACCACCACCATCATCATCATCATCATCATCAAAGATCATCGTTATCAATTCATCATCATCAGAATCAACGTTGTCAATTCATCATCATCAAAATCATCTTAAATGTCATTGTTGGTGTCACTGCATATTTTTATTGGTCCATACTAATTGTGTTATATTACATTAGTATAGTGTTATGTTAAACTTAATTAATAATTACTCTTGTGTAATGAAATAGTTCCTTGTATTTGTAGTTTATATACTTATTCTACATTATATGTACTCGCTGTAACCAAAACAAATGTCCCTTCGTGGATAATAAAATGCATTTAATTCAACTCAATTCAATTCAATTCAATTCAATTCAATTCAATTCAATTCAATTCAATTCAATTCAATTTAAATTCAATTCAATTCAAAAAGTTTATAAAATGCCCTGTCCTGAAATTTTCTGTTTCCTTCCAAAAATGTTAAATTTCTTTTTTTCAATGCCTTTTTTATATCTTCTTCCCACTTTCTCCGAGGTCTGCCTTTTGGTCTTTCACCTTGGGCTTTAGCAATGTATACTGATTTAGCTATTCTATTGTCATTCATTCTGTTCACATGCCCAAACCATCTCAATTGATATATTTCTATCTTAGTTTTTATGCCACCTGCTTTGGTTTGACCTCTTATTGTTGTGTTTCTGATTTTGTCTCTTTTAGTTTTCCCTACTACTCTTCTTAGATGTTTCATTTCAGCTGCCTGTACTCTACTGTATTCTCTACTGTCTAAGGTCCAGGTTTCACTACCATAGAGGAGAGTAGACAATAAACTGTGTTGTATACTGCCATTTTGGTTTTTGTTGACAATTCTTGTTTACCTACAAATGCCTTTCCTAGATGGTTATATATTGCACTTGCCTTTGGATTCTCTGGCTAATTTTTTCTCTTAGTTTTCCTTAAGAGTTAATCATTACTCCTAGGTAATTGTAGCTGTGAACTTGTTCTAAATTCTCCCTACCCAATTTAAGATTTTGTGTTTTAACTTCCCTAGTTACTAGCACTGTTTTGTTATTCTTTGCATTTACGCTCATCCCTCTTTTATTTAGTTCATTGTTCATAATGTTGATATTCGACCTGAAGGTCTCTTTCTGATATTCCAAACAAAACTAAATCATCAGCAAATAAAAGCATTAATACATTTACTGGTTTGAGCTTCCACATACCTACATTCATTTTCTTCATTTTTGAGGATGCCTTTGTAACTGAATCCATAAATGTGATAAACAAAAGAGGACGTAGGTTACAACCCTGTCTTACTCCTATATCCATATCAAATTCTGCATATATGTTTCCAGTTACTCTCACTGCACATGTTGATTTATTGTAAAAACTTTTAACGGCTTCTATTAAATTTTGCTCTACATTGTGTTCTTTTAAGGAATGCCATAATTCGTCCCTCCTCACAGTGTCAAATGTCTTTTCTAGATCTATAAAACACAGGTGCAAGTCAATATTTCTCTAATGGAATGTTTCTATTATTTGTCTGATTGTAAATATGTGGTCTCTGATACTACTCTTTTCCTTAGTCTCATTTCCAGTCCTGGCATCTGGCACCTGTTTGGACTTCTATGCTTGTTGGCATATTCCCTTTTTCCAGTCTTCTGTATTGTGTAGTAGTTTTGTCTGTTTCTCTCTCTGGTTTTTAATCATTTCTGGATAAACTTGATCTGCTCCTGTGGCTTTTCCTAATTTCACTTTTCTTATAGTTGTTTGGATTTCTTCCATTGATGTATCTACATCTTCAGCTGTCTCCTCTGGGATTACTTGTTACTCTTACTAATTGATCTTTACTCCTTGTTCCATATGTTCTGAAGGGATTATGTAATTGTTGAAAATACTTTCTCCACGCTTCCATGATTTGACTGTCTTCTTTCATTACTTCTCCTTTGGCATTCTTAAATTATCGTATTGGGTATGCTTTGGTCTTTCTCATGCTCTTCATTGCCCCCCCCCCCCAGAACAGCTTTTGATTTCGGTGATAGCTTTCTTGAAGTCTTTGTACAAACTCTTCCCATGGTTCCTGTTTTGCTTTCCTAACTTCCTCTTTGGCGATATTTCTTTTATTCACGTAATCTATTCTATCCTCTGGTCTTTTTGTTTGCAAGTATTTCTTCCAGACATCCTTCTTTTCTATGATCTTAGTTTTAACATTCTCATTCCGCCATGCTGTTCTTTTCCTATCTCCTTTAATTTGTTTCCTACCACAGACCTCTCCAGTACAACTGAAGAGTGTTTATTTATACATTTGCCACTTTTCTTCTATTGTGCTATCATTCAGATCCATCTGCCTTTCACTGATAAATCTTTTTTTTATTATCCTAGATTGGTATATCTCTTTTACTATTGGTTTATTTAGTTCCTTTATTTTGAGTTTAGTAGCTTTCTTCTCTTCCTTTTCCGTTTGTTTTCTTCAGTCAGTAATCTCGTTTTGGGTAATCACTAGGTGATGAGCACTAAATATTTCAGCTCATCTGCTTACTGTTGTCATTTACTCTTGTATTTGTATATTTGTGGATATCTTTATGAGGAAAAATGTGTTGGCTATTTTCATGTTATTCCTTAGGCAAACATCTATTAGTCTCTCTCCATTTGGAGACGTTGTTGTCTCTCCTTCTTTATCTATTACTCCTCCTGATGTTTCTATATTGTTTCCCTACTCTAGCATTTAAATCTCCTAAAACCATTAATTCATGTTTGTGTTTAAGATTCTCTGCATCTATTTGTAAATCATTTTCGAAGTATTCTTGTTCTTCTTTAGTGGCATCTTCGTTTGGTCTATAAGCTATTAATCATTTAATTTCTTCATTTTGGTTTAATATTTAGCCCTAATACATTTCCAACTTCCTAGTTTCTAGTAGCTTTTCATACATTTTATGCACTAGGAGACCTACTCCTGCTCTAGCTCTATCTTTGACATCTACTTCTGAGAAGATTAAAATATTATTTGGTCCTACATTATCTATTCCTTGTCCTTTTTTCTTTGTTCCTGTAATAGCCAAAATGTCTACTTTGAATTTTTCCACTTCTTCAACTAATTCTAACTCTTTTCCATTTATTGCCCTAATATTCCATGTCCAAAAATCACAGTCCATGTTCGTTTCCATTTTTGTCGTTGAAAGGTCAAGCCGGGTATATTATATTTATTTTTCTGCATCAGTTAGGTTTTGGATAAGCAGGGATTAGCCCACTGCGCCCTAGGTAGATGGTGGGGCTGCCACCTGGAGCCCCTCCCCCCTGCCAGACCATGTTATTTTCTGTCAGGGTTAACTCCCTTGGCCTTTAGTCATTCAAGACTAGTCTACAAGGCAGCAGGTTGTTATTTTCTGTCAGGGTTATCTCCTTAGCCTTTGGTCAGTCAAGACCAGCCTGCAAGGCAGCAGGTTGTTTTCTGTCAGGGTTGACTCCCTTAGTCTGTGGTCAGCGAAGACCGACCTGCAAGGCAGCAGGAGACTCGTGGAGGGCGGGATCATCTACTCCTCGTACAGGTGCTTACCTGTCCACTGCCCGGGCGACTGCATTTATGTGATGTTATTCCAGGCATCTCTAAACCAAGGTAAAGTTCGAAATGACTGGGAAAATGCTAATATTTTCCCATTATTTTAAAAAAGGCGGTCGACGAAGAGCAGAAAATTACAGACCTGTCTCTCTCAACTTCAGTAACTTGTAAACTATTGGAACACATAATACATAGTAACATAATGAATCACCTAGATAAGCATAGCATTCTAACATATATCCAAGATACATTTAGATAAAAATGAAGCTGTGAACTCAACTTAATACAACAATAAATGATTTCAGTAATGCTCTAAATCAAAGAAACCAATTAGATGTTATCCTCCTAGATTTCTCAAACGCTTTTGACGAAGTAGATCAAAAGAGATTATTAAGAAAATTAGATGGGTGTGGTATTATTACTATTACTATTAACAATTCTTTCTTGAATGGATCAAATCGTTTCTTTTGGACCGCACTCAAAATGTAATTGTTGAAGGTATTAAATCTAATTCCAAACCAATGCTTTCAGATGTTCCCCTTGGAACTGTCGTAGGTCTTCTATTCTTTTTAATAATGTAACAACGATATTGACCAAAGCTTCTCACCAAATACCAAACTAAGACTTTTTGCTGATGATAGTCAATTGTATAGAAAAATAAATAACATGAAGGATTGCAAAATATTACAAAAGGATCTAAACACACTGCAAAAAATGGGAGAGAAAATGGAAAAGGGAGTTCCATTTAGATAAATATCAGGTACTAAAAATACGCAAAAAAGTAAAAATAGTCACCTCGGACTATCCATACATGACCAACAACTAAACATAACCAACATTGCACAATTCCTAGGAGTTACAATAGACACTAAATTGCAATGGAAAGAACAACGTAGAGCACTATGCAGAAAATCATATTATGGCCTTTGGGCCTTTCTTAGAGGAAACCTTTACAACTGTCCTCAAAACGTAAAGGAGAAGTGCTTCAAGGCTTTAGTAAAACCAGTTTTAGATTATGGTAGCTGTGGCTGTGACCCACACCAACATATCTACATACAAGAAATTGAGAAAGTACAAAAGAATGCAGCCCACTTTGTAACTAATAGTTATACATACACTTAAGAACCAAAACCATCATGAACCAATTGCAATGGATACCTTTAGCAGAACATAGAACCAGAAATAAAAATCTTTAAGGCTATAAATGGCCAACTGTTTATTCCATTGAATTTAAGCTTATAAGCTTGAACTTAACACAAGAACAACCAGATCAGGCTGTCAAACATACATGGTTCAATCTTCAAACATTGATTGTCCTCTGCATTCATTTTACCCTAGTACAGTAAGGCTGGGGAATGGACTGCCAACAGCAATAAAACAGCAATAGTACTGAGGACTTTAAAAACAGAATTAAACACATCGGAAGCCAAAATTGGATGAATGTTTTAGGTTCAATTAAACTATGCGCGCTGACAGTAATACTCAAGAATTGAGTCGGTCAGTTATTATGAAGAAAAAGAATAAAACAAACAATGCATAACATCTATCAAATGTTAAATTTAGACTGTCAATGAGCACTAAAATATTTTTATTCTGTAAAATGTGTTCTGATGTACTTATAAGTTTATAGAACGACACCGACGATAATATGAAGGAAGTGAAGAAAAGACCAGACCAAAGAAAAGAGAATGGGGGAGGGATGGAAGAAAGGTAATTCAATGTTAAAATGTACAATAAAGGTATGCAAAGTATAAATCTGTAAGTAGTTAAGACCATCACAAAAGTAGCAATGGGGAAAAGTAAAAAAACCCGATGAAAATAGCCGGTGATTAAAAAGGGTGTAAATAAATAAATGCGGAGACGAAAAAAGAAGGAAAGACTTTATCAATGTTTGATTGCAATCGGTTCGATAGGAAGATATGGAAGAATGGTGGACGTTCATTGGTTTTAGTTTAGTTGAGAACTTATTGGATACTACCATAATTTTAGTTACATAGGCTGTTATAATATAACTATATCTAGGCCTATTACATCTCCTACTTCTATGATATAGTGGGCATGCATTAAATGTATTGTACATGTACTATACTTTTACATGTAGGCCTACTAGATCTACATCGTGTGTGATTGTATTTATGTATGTATAGTATGGCCAATGTCAATGATTACAATAATAATCTTAGAGTCGTGGCGAAATAGTGAAGTAGTATCGATACTCACTGCGATTTTCGCTAGCGAGCTTCAAAAGATGTAGTTAAAAGATGGTCATTAAATGAGATCGATTCTGTTTAGAGTGGATCACCACTGAAGGCGGGAATACAACTTTGGTTTTTGCCGGGGAGAGTTGCACCCCCATTCATAGCCTGTGTTGACATGTATGTTGACTGAGCCTAACTCTTCACACAAACATAAATCTACATCTATCTAGACCTAGATCTAGATCTATTTCAGATTTGTCAATGATTTTAGATTAAAATGCCGGTGTACCTTGTTAAGAACTCTTTTGTTAGTTTGGTTGAAGTTTCATAGATCTGACTTCTGTAACACTACGAAAAGATGTAAGATCTAGATCTAACAGTAAGCTTCGCCAATCTAGTATGGAGATCATTTCGTGGTGATTGAAATTTGATCATGATCATGTCGTAGGAGATATTTCTCACTGAACGGTGAATCCTATTCAGTACTGAGAAGCAATCACAGAATACATGTGGTAAGTTCATGAGCATATAAGGATGATTTGCACTGACATAAGGAGGGGAGAGGGGGGGGTTTATGTAAATTACACTTAAAAAAACCTGAAGTGATTATTTGCCATTAACGATGATTACCACCAGTCAGAGAACACACGAGAGAGAGAGAGAGAGAGAGATCAAATCACGCACATCACATCCAAGATTCACATAGATCTAGATTTATTGTTGAATTGTCAAAACCCGGGTAATAAGTTGTATAAAAATAAATCAACGGTGAAAGTCGCAAACCATATAGGTCCAATATTGAATGTATTGAGAGCGCTGCTGGATCAGCAAGAACAGAATGTAGTGACACAAGGAATTGGTGGCCAGATACAAAGATTCCTTTTTATTGAGAACAAGATGAAAATAAGGGGATTCATGACAGGTCCTCCTTCCCCGCTGACGTAGGAACCCAAATAAGAAAAGAAAGAAAGGGGTTTCAGGGGAATCGATTTCCTGACCACGGAACTCCTTAACAATTGATATCCTGCTGATACAAGGAACGGAATGGGTTAGCCTGATAGGAATGCCGCCGCCAATTTTTTAAATTGCGTGGCAGCTATTAAAAAGAATCCACAACTGTCTCATTGTTATTTCTTAAACGGATTACTGCTTATATTGCATTGACAAGATTACATAGGAGAGAACTTTTCTTTCGGTGGAAAAACCAATCTGAGAACAGCCCATCGTGTCATGGTGACACTGGAACAGGAAGGTTTCAATCCTATTTTTCAATATATAAACAAAATAGACCTCTGTTAGAGAACATGATGACTGCGATTGAAGTACACTCCTCGTGTGTCGTGATGCTTACTATAAACTCATTAAAAAAAATTCTGAATGGTAAAATATCTAATAAAAATATTCGTAACTTTACAGTTACACCCATCTCTTATTCTCATTCAGTTAGATCTATCACAATCCTTGACCCTAACACCAACCCACAACCCTACCCTATTTACCACAATTTCGGAAGGCTAAACTCTATTTAATTGATATGTCTAGAATAAATATTGATCTATTTGCAGTGATTTGTACCTCTGCTTAATTTCTTTCAGGATGTCGAAAAAAATATAGTAAGAGCGTTAATAGATTGAAGCTGGTGTTATAACGTAAAAATGTCAATTCTTTTCACAGTTGCATATTATATCGCAATGTACTTTTATTTTTATTTAAGAAGTTCAATTTACAGGATTTAATAAAGTAGTATATGTTTACAGATCTCTGTCACGGTAAAAAGAAACAGGCTGAAAAATGAGTGAATTCACTTTGCATCACCGTGTCAGTGAGCTGATGGCTCAGCTTGGGTAAGTAACGCACTATTATTTTTTTTTAATTGCCTTTTTTCTCTTTATGTTCTGGTGGTCATGTTCATCTTGTGAGTAAAAAAAAACTGAAATTTGCTATTGCTATATTATGTCAGTGTATTTTTATTTAAAAATAAATCAATCTAAAGCTATTAGCTTTGTCATTCCTTTATTAGTATAACTTATGGCGCTTGGTGGGTGTTACTGGTAGATGCTACCTTTTTCCTTTCACTCTTTCACTTATCTTTCATCTTGCTCCTTCCTCTAATTCACCCTGAAATCACCACATGTAGTGGACAGGTAGATTTTAATGTACCAAACATACTATTAATTATATATCCTTGATGTACACACTTACTTGTTGACAACTTTCTTATTTTCCCACCACAAAAGAGATAAAAAGAATGGCTGTTGTTATTCTCAACTGTGCTGTGAATACTACTTTATCTTATTCCTCACTTGATGTTGGTTATACTTTTTTTTATTCCTCGCTGGTTATATGTCAGACTTGGTTAGGGGGAGGTGGTTCTGGGAATGTCATTTTACCGAAAATGGGACAAATCTAGTCTATCATACTAGTGAATAGAGCTGCAGAGCAGTTCATTCTCGTCACAATGATATCATAAAAGAAGCTCTATATCCATTCTTTGAATTGATACAAATTTTTTAGAAACGATACATGGCCTTTCTTTCAACACAGCTATTATGCGATAACAGCCAGAAATGGTATCTGAGGTACGGCAAGTTGGTAGTTATTTTGATCGTCACAATAAACGCTATACAAAAATAAATTATTCGAGGATCTATTATGAATATTACCTTAGATCGCCCGGAAAATACGAGCCATATTCTGCGCACCTATTATCAAAAAGGCACCATCTCAAAATGAGTAAAAAGGTGCTGATGCACTTGAAACAATGTCAATAAGATGTAGTTGAGAGCCTCTCAAGGTTTTATGATGTTTCAAAGTATTATCCTACTCTTTCTTAGGTTTATGGGAGAAATATATATTTAAATAAGAGAAACGATTTTCTCAAAATGTTGTTTTTTGTTCCTTATTTCCTATCTTTTTTAAAATTTCTCAACGTATCTTCATGAAATTTGGTGTGAGTGATGAGTGGGCGAAAACAAGGAAATGATCAGATGCTTTTTTTTTATATTATAATTTTGAAAAATTAAATTTATGTACAATATTTTAATATATTTTTGGTTGTTCTCATGTGCTATAAAAACAAAACATACAAATAAAACAAAAATCTGATCTGATCAAATTTAAATATTGTATCAAATAAGGTGTGTGCCATGTTTGAAAGAAATTTATCAAAAATTAAAAAGCCTATCGATATTGAACTTGGTGAAATTTGGGGCCAAAGTTCTGAAGCTGTCAGAAAAAAACATGACACATTTCAATTCAGTACACCATAGTCATTGCACCTACACATAAGTTTAATTGATAGAAAGAAACGGGAACATTTTTCCCCTGCCCCCCAAATAACCCAAGAGTAAGACTCCACGTTTTTAATGGTGATAATTTGGCTTCCATTCAATGTTCCTTTTCATTGCCTGTTGGCCTACCGCGGTAGAAATGGTGAATTCCTTTTCAATTTCATCTTTGCGGGAAAGTGAACGAGAATGTTGCGAACAAGTCTCGTGCCATATTTACTATATAAAAAACTCCTGCTGTATCACAATCAACAAATAAGAGCTACGAATAACAAAAAAGCAGTAGTCTACCATCCTACCGTGTTCGGTTGGGAATATGAAAACTTTATACACCGCAGCTTGGCTAAATAAAAATATTGTGTATAATTTTCTAAGTCAAAAATTAAACATGGCACTGTAAGCACTGTTTTTTGAATGTTGAATACTGTGCCAAAATCTGTTGCATTTTCCAACCTCATTCCCATGAAATTGTTTAGGTCAACACGTCTTTAAAAAGTAAAAGTATTGCACACCTAGATTTAGATATATATTTATATACATACGTACATTTTTGAAATTAAAATTATAAAAAATTGTTTTTAATGTATCACATTTTCCAACTTTCAGGAAGCACTGTAACATTGCTGAATTAAGTTTTTATATGTTAATGCATACATATCTTCTTTGCAGCGTGAGCACAACAGGTCCTGTTGGTGCAGAGGAATACACAGAAAAGTTGTTAAAAAGTAGAACTCCATACGTAACAACTCAGGTGAAAAGTTATTTCTTTAATCTTTGTTTTTCTCTTAATTTGGTCATAATCTTAACATGTCTTGATAGTATATCAAGTTTTAATTTATTTTTATTAAATATATGCTGCTTTATTTATTTATTTGCTGAATCGAGAAAAGTGCTATGTTTGATTATTTTCTGACCAATAAAATTTAATCCAACTTTGGTGTATATATGCTATTGGTGCTATTTTAACTTCAATCTAGATCTACTTTTTATTAGAAACTTCATTTTTTTCTTCATTGGCATTGAAACATTATTTGCATAGCTAGCTAATAATCATCTAGAAAAGTATGGGATTGTCCTATATTTTCAACCCAATCCAGGTTTCTTAAAAATAACTGACATTCTATCTTTTTAAAGTGTCAGTTTTCATTACAAATTCTGTCCATCCTGTCCCTGTGGAAATCATATCACAATTGGAGAAATTTAATCTGAACAAAATGATTTGGGTTACAATTCCTTTGCTCTGAATCATTTTTAAAATCTAGAAATAGACCTCCCTATCTTTAAAATTGAAAGTTCTATTATGAAAGTTTTTTTTATTCAACTGACACTTTTTAACACACCAGCATATAACAGGAGACATATATTTCTTTAAACTATTTTAAAACCAGTTCTCTAGGATCATATTGCTATTGTTAGAATCATGGTTAGATTATTAAGTAATTGAAATGAGCTGTAAAATACAGTGATAATACTTAAATGCGTCAAAATCTTTTTTCATTGAATGGCTTTATGTGCTTATGATTATGATGATTTAAAAATTCCTTCTCTTCATAGATAACCTCAAGTCAAGCGAAGAAAAGAATAGCAGAGTCAACTGAAACTCCCATTGAGTTCCTTGCAAAATATGATGAGTTGAAAGAAAAAAAGTAAGCATTACATTATGTCTTTATAAATATGTAAAATTTAACTCAAGTTATGAGGGGAAGTCTGGGATCAGCTCCCGATTTAAAGAATCAAGTGCATGCTAGAGTTTGGTATTCTCCATGTCTTTGTTCATGGGAACGGTTGTAAAGTTCCTTCCAGGTCATTATGGCCCATAGAGCCTGAGCTTGTCCCAGTTTCTATAGCCTGCTACGGAACGGTTGATCACCTACTGGACAGGACGCAAGTCCATTGCAGATTTTTACTTCCCAGCGCCTGGGTCGGGTGGGACAATGTATATTTAGAGTCTTTTCCAAGGAACAGTATTTCAAACCAGCACCTCGCGATTTCGAGACGGGCAGCTTTATCACCAGGCCACAGATGATGCTCATGTTGTCCCCTGAAAGTTTTTTTTTTTTTTAAAAGGGTAGTATTTTGAGCTTTTCTCTTGGTGTGCTAAAGTGTATTTGTCTACACAATCTTTTTTAGAGTATTTATTTTTATTTTATTTTATGTGTTACCAATGGTTAGAGTTATTTGAGCAGCAAAACTAGGTCCATGCAGGAGTTGTCCTATAAGGTGAAGACATAGATTTCATGGGAAAAGCTTTAAAATGTTTATGAAATGGTCTGACAATGATGTATTATTATCACAATGTAACATGGGCTTTTTATTTGGTTTCCTTTCACTTTTTAGAGTAAGAGACCTGGATTCCCTCGTATGCTTGCTGGCTAAATTGACAGAAGACCAACAGGTTTGTTGTAGAAGAAGTTTGTTTCTCTTGATGTCTTTCTTCATGTTAAGTTCTTTTGAAACTTAGATTTATTATGAGACATACTGACATTGTATACATGTTATATGAAGAATTGTTGGCCATTAATACTGCTACAAATAAATTTGAACCCAATTTAAACAAATGTTGTAAGTGCTTTTTTTTGCTTGTTTATTGACAATAGATTCTTAATTAAGTTCTCAATTTAAATGTATTTAAAAGTCACTTAATATCTGGTTTCTAGGGGCAATTTTGCTGTTGATGAGTCACCCTACCATTAGGAATTACTCTCAATGAAAACTGTTTTGCAATTGTTTTATGTTCATTTTTTAGGACCACGCAAAAAGTATATATATATATATATATTTCTTTTCCTTGGTTTTTTCTGCATTTGAGATTGATTTATTTTTTCGCCTGGATGTTTGGTTATGTTAGTCATTGTGTCGATTTCATAAATATATTTAATCCAAGTGATATCAGACTTCCAATTTCATGTATATTGATCAAATTCTATTCAAGGCGAAGTCCTATTTAGAGCAAGATGCTCTTAAAAAGCACAAAAAGAAGGGATGACTCTTTTACCTCACACTAAAGTCACATCAAAGATTCCTGCACCAGGAACCAAAATGACAGAGGAAGAAGTTCAAGAGGTAGGCCATGTGCATAATCAATAAAACCAATAATGAAATACTTACACCACCTTTTTGTCAAACCATGTCCCTGAAAGTAGTTGTGTCATCCACCCGGTTGAAGTAAGAGTGACTGGAATTTTTCACTGAATTTTGAGGATGAATTGGTATTGTTTCGTGTAAACAATTAAAAATAATTGATTATGTAATTATGATGTGGGAAACTGGTGATACTGAGCAAGTCTGTAGATATTTATCATTTGCCTTAAAAATCATGGCAAATACTTGTGTTTTAGCATTAATGGTTGTCTACAACAGTGACAGATAATTTTTTCTTTTCTGTTATTGGTGTCAGTTTTGACCTTGTTTTATATTGAAGGCAAGCTTATAGATCTGTTATTGTGATTGAAAACGTTTGCTCACAGTATTGTCTCTCTTTTATTCATCCCTTCAGTTTTGTTGTTTCATATGTAAAATAACTCTTGACCTTTATTTACGTCATTGGAAGATTCATTTTAAATTTATATTTTTATTATTTTTAAAAGAGTGGTTTGACAGTGGATTTGTTGAATTTTAGATTTGGCCCATTTCAAGGTGACATGTTTTATACACATTCATTTTCAGCTGAAAAATGTCCTCAGTCAACATGCCCAAAAAGTGGAGAATCCAGCACCAGATTTTCTCACAAAAATCCAACGAGAATATCAAGCAAAACGGAAAGGTAATTCACTTTGTCAGAGTACGTCTCATTAAAGAAAGGAAAAGAAATTAAAGCTGCTGAAAATAAGATTAAAATAATCTGTCTCTCGTGCCCATATAATCATTTTTAAGTGATAAAAACGTAAAGGTATTTCTGATTTTTAATCATTCTAAATTTAAAGTGACTTTGTTTTATGCACTTTTGTCAATGAGGCTATGATGAGATAGCAACCCTTAGATATTGTAATTTCTTTAATTTTCTCTCCTTGCTCCTTCAGTCAACATACCACAGCAACCTGACTGGTTGTTCCAAAGGGCAGATTTGTCAGCGGATTTTGTCATTGATTCAGACAGATCCAATGATGCTGTAAGTGACTTTTTTTGTATAAGAAGAGAAGAGAGAAATAAATACATTCAACTTAGGCAGTAAATGTCATATAGTCGGTGTGCTTTTCATAGATTGTTCTATTAGTATAACTAATTTGTGCAATGTTTGCTTTCTATTATTTTCAGTAGGAAAAAGTCTTATTTATCCTGGTATCCCTCCAACTCTTTACAATATATTGAACATCTTTGGCTATGGGTGTACACACACAAAAATTGTCTCAAATGATTTTATGACTCCCATGTATTAATTCATCAAGTCTTCCACCTTTTTTCTTCTTCAGAATGTTGTTGTTTTAGATGCCTTGCCACGGATATCCCAAGAACATACAGTGGTAGCTGATCTCCTGTTTTGTTTGAGGGTAGGCACCTGACTCTTTCATTGGCAGGTTTTCTATAGACATTGTTGACAGTTCATACAGTGTCTTATGATTTTTGCCTGGGTGTTTTTCCCTACAGAATGATTTGTTAAACAGTGTATTTTACAATAATGTTAAAAGTATTTCATACACTGATGATATGAATGTACACTGAAATGGTTTGGTTTCAAGTGTCTTAAAAAAATAAAATCTAGACAGAACGTTCACGTGCTGAATTCTGTAAACATAAATCTGATACAAGCATCACCTTACATATTCTTCATGCATGTTTCTTTCTAGTGTCTTCATGCTTTTAATTTGAAGGGAAGAAATGAAACTTGAAATTATGAATTCCTCATAGAAATGTCTTTATCTTTGTGAAGGGCATTGAGGGAAGCTACATTTTACCACAGCCTGTTCCTGAGAGGTATACCGAAAGAGAGTTTTTAATTGACCAAAGTCTAGGTAAGTTAATATCATAACATTCCCTTGTTTAAAAAAATTTTAAATGTTTATTTTCCACATGAACTGCAACCTTTTATATTTTAAGTTATTGCTATAGTGCCCCCATTTTCATGGAAGAAAACTCAACTATGTACAAAACTGCCTGTATTTATAGAATATTTAGAAGACATGATTTTTATTGTCTTTTGTTGGGGCTTCTTTACAGATGCTTCCATGCAAGACATAGTGAAGAGGATATTGCCTCTCTGTTCTCATTATTCTACTGTTATGCGTTTCATTGAAGGTAAGTGACCATAAGAAGTACAATCACTAATAATAATAATAAATGGCACTTACATAATAATATATGATAAAACAGAGTAATTTTTAAATGCATTACAATGTAAAATGATTGAATTTAAGTCCTGATTTAAATGCCGTTAGTGAACAAGCACATCTAATCTGTGGATGAGTTCCAGAAGTGAGAAGCTGAAAATTCAAATGATTGTTCACTGATCCTGCAAGTTATTCCAGGTTTTACCAGGAATATTTTATCACTATTTGATCTTAGGTTTCATCATTACACTCTATATAAAGAATCAGGTTATAATTAAGTTCTTAGTGCTTGTCAAATGTTCAGACAATAATATCCTCAAACAGGAGGGAATGTTTTTGTGTAGTCATTCAAATTTGAGATTGTGGTGCAATGCTTTGTTTTCTGTAATATATCGACTTT
This sequence comes from Doris montereyensis, assembly GCA_037039925.1. Classification (NCBI taxonomy): domain Eukaryota; kingdom Metazoa; phylum Mollusca; class Gastropoda; order Nudibranchia; family Dorididae; genus Doris; species Doris montereyensis. The sequence continues at coordinate 139,261 of JAXRKP010001067.1, read as the reverse complement.
CGTCTTGATTTGAATAAAGCTGCTTTGTGGCTGAATTTCAAAAGAACGATAAAAGGTTTTATAGTAAGACCTATGCAACTTCAACTCCTCAACCCTTTGATTTCAATTTTCTTTTATGACTTTGTTTTCATCGGGCTTATAAAAATTTGTTTTACAATTATATGATTGCATCAAAGTAACAATAATAACTTGGCATCAGATTACACATTTTATTCAAATGCCTTTGTATAACGGAAATTGTTACATTTAGGAGAAAACCTTCTATGGACGTAATGTTGTGAAGATTTTAAATTCGTTTTTCGGGGTGTTAATTTATCAAGTCGCTGCCATCTTTCCTCAGAAAAATCATGTTTTGAGTATGGAATGGTCAATCATGCTTTTGTGAGGCAATGAATACATTGATTAAGGTATTTAAAAAAGAGTTAATATGTAGTATGATTACTGTCCCATTCTGTTTCATCTTTATGTAACTGTTACCTTTTTTTTTGTCTTGAAATATTGACAATTCATAAGAAATCAAATATTTATATTTTTGGAGCGTTAACATTTTCTAAAATGATAATTTAAAAGTAATTCTAAGATTTTATTGATTGATTCTATTTATTTCTGTCACTTCAGCAGCAGTGATTGATCCATTAAAACTCATTGCCATGTAGATGTTATTGTTGTAACAGCTTTACGTCTAATCTTTTTGTTTTATTGTTCCATCTCTACATATTCTATTTGCCAGTTGAATCTTTAAATGTGTTGCCATCATTCTTTTTGGGGATTTAAACATTTGATTCCTTTTTCATTGCTTTTATTCATCATTGTAGCATGGTTTTGTTACATTGAATAGCGGAAGAGATTGTATTTTAAAATTATGAAAGAGTTAGATAATTTTATTGATGTAGTAAACCATTAGTTTCCAGTGCTCAGGCTGAAACTAGCCTTAACATAGTGTCCCTGATTTATTTATAGAATACTAAATGGTGAATTTAAGAAATTGAATTATTTTTTTCTTTCTGCTAATGCTTTGAGCTACAATTTCACCAATATTACAGTATATACGATGTAGATCATTTATATTATGTGGATGTTTAGTAAAACAAATGTGGGGGAAAAGGAAAACATGCCGCAATGAATTCTGTATGCAGATTTGTGAAAATGTCAGGTTAAGGAGATTTCTCTCAGTGAAGACACAAACTTTGTGATCTCCTGTTCTTTTGCATATGTAAACAATAATTTATCTTATTTCAAACTAAAATGTAGTTTTATCCTTTTTTTAACATCAGCATATCGACAAGCTTATGAAATAACATTGTAGAACTTTGTTAGGGTCCTGACTGAAAGTCGGCCAAATTGATATTGTTAGCTGCATGAAGGGAAAATATAGAGATACGGTCATAACAATTCAGTATATGTACATTTGTATTGACTTTTAAATTTGAAAGTGAAAGTTTTCAATTAGCATATGTGATATCTAGTACAGAGAATTGGTATTGGTTTTTTTTTTACAGGATTATTTGATTTTGATCGCCCAGTTAGAGCAGCAAATGAAAATGGTAGGTACTTATTGCAAAAAATGATATCTTTCTCTATTAACACTAAATGTTTTAGTTTCTTTAAGGTGTTACATAATTTTAAGATTTTTAATGATAATTAGTTAGATGTGTTTTGTTATAGAAATGCTTAAGAAATCCAATTTCAGTTTAGCCTACAAAAATTGAATTTCTTAAGTATTATGATGATCTATTTATATAATTTTGAGTTGGTCATTCTTTGTGCGACACGAGCTCTGTTGCCAGGCCACGAAGAGTAACCAGGTAGGTTCTAAATGATCCCAAGATTGACAGAAGTGACATTTGCTTAATGAAACTTTCATTGAGTAGAATTTTCATTCACCTATGCTGCCATTTTGAACAGGTCTTATAATTAAAAAGCTGGAATACTATCGTTCACGCCTACCTGTGCGACCTCAGTATCCAATACGGACTCGACCTAATAATCTTACTTGGTATTACCCAGGATGTAACATGCTTGTTATAGATATAAATTTGACTCTTGGATATGATTGTTGTGTCTCACATCTTTTTTTTTCTTCTTTGTTTTCATTTACTTTACTAGTTGCTACATTGAGTCATCATACTTTATTAAATCAGGACTTGAGATTTCCTTGTTTTGAAGCTGAGCCTCATTCAGACTTCACACTCAATCTTTTCATGGATGATAGATCTATAGTATTGCTAGCATTGATAGACATATTGTATCAGCATTGTTATGACTTTTTTTTTTACGAAAAATTTGTTTCAGGGTCAATTGTCATTACAAAAACTTTGTTTCTATCTGCAACCAACAATGCGTGTCATGGAAATTTTAGCCTCCATTGCCAATGCAATCAATAGGGTAAGTCTAGTTCTTTCACATGTATATTTCTTTTTATCTTCATTCCCATAATTTAGATTTAAGGTTTTTAAAATCATTTGGTGCCTTTCTTGTTTTTCTTTTTTTATGAGTATTTATAACCGGTTACATTACGTGCATGTAGAGCTGGTAGTAAGTTTCATGGCTTATGCATCTTATATTTTGCTTGCATACTCGATGTGTGTCTCTTAACGACAAACTCTTGTTTTGTTTTTCAGGGCAAGTGCATTGGCGGAGCAGTACTGAGCTTACTTCATGAAAAGACCGCTTCTATGGTTGGGTAATATGTTTACTTATTTATAAATTAACAATTATTTATTTATTCATTGTTTATCATCACAGAAGTTTTGAAGAGGGAATAATTGGAAAAGAATTTTGTTTGTCATAGAGCTTATGATTGTTGTTGTTGTTGATATCATTCCAGAGGCTTTTGGGTATTAGCTCTTCGGCCCAGTTCCATGTGAAGGACTTTATAAATCCTTTCCAAGTGAACTGCTTCCTTATAGAGGGTGTTTTCAATGGATCCATAGATAATGAACACATAAGACATTGATTTATTAGAGCATAATTGTACTCTACTTGATCTTTGAACTTTCCTCTTTTTCTTTTCAGGGATGTCAAAGGCTCTGAGCTTTGTCTTTATCTTACACAAGCGGTGAGAATACTGTCCTATTTGTTGATTTGTTTACTTTTCTGTACTCTGAAAAATTGCATTACTGAAACTCTCGCCACCACTTATCTTTTACATTTGTCTTCGACTAAATTTATACCCCATTAGCTCCTTTTCCTTTTGGTAATCATTCTTTCCCCACCACTGATTTTTATGATGTTTTTTCTGTACAGCAGGCGGTTGCTGGTAGGGCCTACTTCTTTTCCTTTTACTCTTTCGCTTATCTTTTGTCTTGCTGTTTCCTCGTAATTCATCTTGAGATCACCAAGATGGTAGACGGGGTAAGTTTCAATTAAACAAAGAAACAAATCTTATGCACATCGCTACACATACTTTCTGTGTCTAATATGCTTTTCGCATTTGCTTCAATTTCTTAAAACATTTTCAAAATAAGGCAATACGTTTTGTGAGTCTGTTAAACATTTCTTTTGTTCTTTATTTTTCTGAAATGCAGATCTGAAGTCTGACAGGATTTTGTCTTTTTTTTCACTATTCTTCTTGTTCACAGGCGTGTGTACCTTACATGAGAATTTTACAAAAATGGATTTACCGTGGTATAATTCAGGACCCATACTCTGAGGTAATGCAAAACTGTGTGTCAGAAAGCTATTCTCTATCATTAAAGATCAAGGAGAGTTAAGAGCTACTCAAACGTTGCATTGCATGGTGTTTAAACTGTTTCACTGATTGTCTAACGCTTCTTTTAAAAAAATCGAAGTTTGATCAAATGTGTTTGTTTCCAAATCATGTGCATGGACAGCAATACTCTGTAATCGAATTTGTCAGTTGTTGTGAAGAAAAAGAGAGAAGTAAAGTGAATATATGCTTTAAAGGCCAATTACTTCCCTGGATAGGTAGATCTATGTCATGCCATTGTTGCATCCTGATATTTTCTCTCTCTTCAGTTTTTGGTGGAGGAAAATGAGGCAATTCAGAAAGACAAGTTACAGAATGAGTACAATGATGCATATCCTTTTCATGTTTTATACATTTTGTTCTTGCATATTCTGCATCTACTTTTATACCAATATAAATTACAATGAATTAAACTCGCCAACAGCACTGATGATGTTTAAAAACAGAATTAAACAAATCAACAGTTTGTGGTTAAATTAAAATTTGTGTGTGCTAACAATAATACTCGAGAAATATTGTTCGAAGGTTTACTGTTAAGTCTAAAATGGATATCAGGAGGGATTTGACAGTTGACTTTCTTGGCCTTGAAAGTGCACGAGTCAGTCAAGACTTTTGTCAAATGTTTTCTTCATGGAACAGGCTGTAGTTGCCACGGCGACATTTGTCAGAAAGAAAACCATATCGTGGATACAGCTTCCTATTCTTGCCTTTTTGTCCCCGTCTCCTGCCTTTTGTTTAATGATAGTGATAACAATAATGACAAAATAAGGGCAATAATAACAATTTTAGTAGTAATAATAATTATTATAATAAAAATAATGATGATAAAGTACTAACCTTATGATAGTAGTAACGATGTTGATGATGATTCTTATGAGGAGATTGATAACAATAAGAATAAGAGGGACTAGGAAACAAACCTAAAGATCCAGTATCCAAATAAGCAGCAGTTATGATTAGAAACAGAATGGCTTTGATGTCATTATGCTGGAGGTTCAAAGAAAAGAGAGAAAAAGAAAACTTCATAAATCTGTGTGCGATAATTTTCATAATCGTGTGGCCTTATTTTGTCTAAACATTGAAAGGGTTCGGTTAGGTTCTTATTTCAAGCGTCAGGTTAGTTTCTTATTTCAAGCGTCAGGTTAGGTTCTTATTTCAAGCGTCAGGTTAGGTTCTTATTTCAAGCGTCAGGTTAGGTTCTTATTTCAAGCGTCAGGTTAGGTTCTTATTTCAAGCAACAGATAGAAATGGCGACAGGTGATTTAGAACCAAGGGACTTTTTTCTTGTCTTTTTTAAAAGCTCTTTTCGTTGATTTTTCAAGTGCTTTTAATACAATACAGCCACACATCCTGAGGCCTAAATTGTTAAATATGGGTTTGGGAAAAAGTGTAACTCTCTGGATCTTAGATTTTCTGACCAACAGACCTCAATTTGTTAGATTAAAATCAGGGAATGGTATTTCTGACTCATCAGTAATTGTTAAAAACGCTGGAGCACGCCAAGGGACTGTCCTTGCACCTATATTCTTTTCTGTCTACACTAATGATTGTAAAACTGTGTTTGAAAACATCCCAATAATAAAGTATGTAGATGATACATCTATCCAAGCTCTATCAGGTCAGAAGTAGATCTAATCAATTATGCTCAAGAAATCAAAAGGTTTGTAAAATGGTGTGATGACAATTATTTACAACTTAATGTTAACAAAACAAAAGAAATGATTTTTGATTTTAGGAAGATAAATAACATCCATAATGATATTGTAATAAAAGATGAAACAGTTGAGAAAATTAATGAAAATAAATATCTTGGCATAATTTTTACGAGAAGCTAGAATGGCAAAAACAATCAAATGAAGTTTTAAAGAACGTGAAAGAATGTATTGTATGAGGAAGCTTTATAAGTTTCAAATCGATAACACTCTAATAAGACTTTTCCATCAAGTTTGCATAAAGAGTATTATTATTTTTAGTATAACTGCATGGGAGGAAATACAAGAGATAGAGAAAAGAAGAAATTTAAGAGGACACTGAAACACATAGGGAAATTCATAAATGAAGTAGAGCCGGAGAACTTTGAAGATCTGTATGAGATTCAATGCAAGATCAAACTCAGGAGTATATTTAAAGACAACACCCACCCTCTTTTCTGCATACCCAAAACAAGTAGTAGAAACTGTCAACTCATACATTTAAAATCCCGCACTGAGAGATATTTTAGATCTTTTCTTCCAAGCGCCGTATGAAAGTTTGACCATACCTTACTTTGAAAACACAATGGGGTTTTCCTCACAATGTTTAAAAAATGTAAATTGATGGATGGTGAATGAAGGATTTATGATAAGTTAATGAATGTGTTTGAAGCTAAACTGATTTGTCTATAATTATTCTATGTTTTTAAATTTTTTCAATTAAATTTTTAATTTTTTTTTTATGTATATTATTTCACCGCACTATTTATTTACCCACCTTTGAATTTTTGTATACTTTGCCTAAAATCTAAATTTTTAATGATAAAATAAGTTAAATTTGTTTTTAATCTAAATGCATTGTGTTCTTTTATTTTTCAAATAGAAATTATAACAAGTATAATTTCCTTTTTTAAAGGATCAATAAAGATGATTGAAATTGAAAACTGTACGGCTAATATAAATTTGAATATATCTGCCTTAACTTGTATCACTTATTGGGAGAAGCATTATACAGTTTTCCAAGAGAGGATTCCAGTTTTCCTTGAGCAGGTGGCAGACAAGATTCTCAACACTGGAAAATATCTCAATGTTGTACGCCAATGTGGTATGTTAAATTTTTTATTTTTTTATGTTAATGTCTTTCCTAGCTAGTACTGTCTTCCAATTAATGCACAGTAATTTTACACCCTGTCCCTATGTCGAATATGGTCCTTTTGTTTTTTTTTCTGGCTGATTGCTTTTTAACTAGGTGTTCTTTTGAAAATACTGTCTCATAACTGCCAACCAGTACAATATGTAAAAATGTTTATTTGGCTTTAAATACTTAAATCAAATGTGTTTCTTACTTTGGAAAGGACGTATTTGTGAGTTAACTGTTATTGAATGTCAAGAAAAAAAGGGAAAAGAAATGAAACAAAGAACAACATAAAGAAGGCAAACTCTGCCATCATGTTGGCTGTTCAAAAGGAGTAGGCCCGTCACTGATCTTCACTGACAATTTACACTACACTGCTGCTGTTTGATATCTTTCATGAACATCAATTTTGAGCACTTTACATGGTTAAGTGGTGGCCGTTCGCGGTTAGGCTGCCGGACTGGCGATCATGAGGTCCCAGGTTCGAATCCTAGCAAAGCTAGGTCAAACGTTGTGTTCCTCGGAAATACATTTAAGATGCATTTTTCCCACTTTACCCAGGTGCAAATAGGAGTAAAAACTTGTGTCAGACTAGCGTCCTGGCCAGGAGGTGATTATTATCACCCATTCCGTTTCATGCTTTTGAAACTGGGATACGCTCCGGCTCTATGGGCATTAATGGCCTTGAAGAAACTTTAATTACTTTGCATGGCTAAGGGGTGAATTACTTTAATCTGAGATGTCAATAGTCTGAAATACGCTCATTGCATCATTGTGTACATTTTTATTTAAGTAAGTAAAGGATCAGATCATTTTCCCCATTCGACTCTGGTGCTAATGGGTACCAGCACTAGATGTTAAAACCTGTGTAGATTAGCTTCTTGTTTAGGAGGTGATTATTATCACCATTTCCGCTTCACGTTATTGAAACTGGGATATGCTTTCTCAATGAGCTGTATTGGCCATGAAGGACCTTCACTTAAAGTTGAGGGTCACATGCATTGAAACCGATTCTTATTATCGAAGGAGTTCATTTGTGGTATATTGTCATGTTTTCTGGAATATAGACGGCTTCCCACGTTTTAATTATTTTGTGAGACCAGAGTCTTGTTTCTGGATCTTGAAAAGTTGGCAGTTATGCTGTTTTGCTTTGTAGGCTATTGTTGTTGTGATGGAATTTGGTTGCTCCAGTGTCATTCATTTTCTTTTGTTTTGGCTCTAGGTCGTGATGTCAATTGCCCCTTTGCAGAGGAGCTCATTTACACTGTCAAGAAACGCCGTTACTTTGATCAGATAGAGCGAGCTTACAGTTATGCCAGTGAGCTTTTGCTAACGCTTCTCATGAAGGAGAAAGAACTAATAGCCAGGCTCAAGTATGTATGACACTGATTGTAATGACCTTAATGTTCATTGAGTTCAGGGACTGAAATGATAAAGTGAAACATGCTTTCTGAGCAGGAAAATCACCATTGTTCTTTTCCAAATTTTCATTTTTTAAATACAGTACGATGCCTGAGCAATTTGTGTGTGTTTTGCTGAGGTTTCATCACCGGATCATTTAGCATATTGAACAATGCAGTTTATCCCCAATAAATTTTCTCATAATTGTTTTATTCTAGCATTGATTCTTGTATTCCCGTTGGTGGACGTGAAACATGTTCACAGATCTGTTGTTGCAATTTTAAAAGATTGAAGAGTAAATGTTGAACATAAATGCTTGCTATCTACATGCAAAGTAAAAAAAAACAAAACAGAATAAAGAAGGCGCACAAAAACACAGTTCCTTTGAAAAATGAATGAGGGCAAAATCAAATGTGAGGCATTAACTTTTAGTCCCCGCAAAAGTTGTTTATTTATTTATTTTAATGATGAATTATCCCCAGATATTTTTTCTTATTATTATGGTATGTATTTTGTTCTATGACTGCATATTTGTGCTGGAATGAAAAAAGGAATTTGAGGCACTGCGTTGTTTGACATATGGAATGAAAACTTAAAAAAATTTTTTGGCATGTGAATAAATTTGTTTCTTTTGCTTGCAGATCAATCAAACACTACTTCCTTTTAGACAAAGGTGATTTTATAGTCCAGTTCATGGACATGACAGAGGTGGAAATGAAACAGAACGTGGATGATATCCATTTGTCTCGCTTGGAATCTCTGTTGGAACTGGCGCTACGGACCAGTACTGCTAATGTTGACCCATTTAAAGATGACTTGAAGTAAGAAGGCCATTTTGTTTTAGTCATTTCTTTTGTACAGAATTGTTTAGAATTCATTTTGAATTGTTTCTGTATGTTTTTTAATTGGCAGTTTGAAGGAAACACTGAGCTTGCTGAGAGACAAAGAAAGTAGAAGACAGTAAATAGACATTATAAAAGACACATAAATTGAGTCAGCAAACTCACACAACATAGCCTGTACACTGGTCTTACACCGCCTTAAATTAATGTTTATTCAAACTCAGTATCTGAGGCCATTGACCCAAATTACAAAATCCATAACAATAAAGTGCATTAACAGCCTTCCATAATTTACAAAAATCAAATATCGTATATAAAATCTTTCCATAATTTACAAAAATCAAATACCATATATATATATATATAAAATCTTTTTTCATAACATTGGAGAATTGTATTTACGAAGTATATCAAATCTTTCCATAATTTACAAAAATCAAATACCATATATATATAAAATCTTTTTAATAACATTGGAGAATTGTATTTACTTAAGTTATATTCTTAACAGTTATAGGATTATAATAAGACATCAACTTACAAAAGGCGTCATTAACATTATTGTGATAACAGAAACTAGTGGGTATGTATTGTGTTCTTAAGATTTCAGACTATATCAGAAACAAATAAGAAACTTTTCAATTACACCGGCTATGCTGCATATTTCATCACCTCTGTTACTTACATCACACCCACACTTTCCAGTTGATGATTATGGAATGGTGTCGTCAACACTTGTCACTAGATATATCACTGGAAGTCTCATCAGCATTACTCACACTTTCTAAATCTCTGTGTGGATAACTGGCCTCTAGATATATGTCTATTTCATCTTCATCTGATTGATCTAATGTGTTATATATATACCTGATTTGCAATGAACAAATGACGTTTGTTACTCTCTGAATTTCCAAGGTGGTATTAGACATGGTAAGCGTGTCAAAAACTCAGTGAAGAGAAGTAGTCAAAGGTACGCCATGGGGGCTGATATCTTTCTTAGTTTGACCTTTAGGGCAGCAGCAAATAAAATAAATGTTCTGATTGGACAATTATTTTTAAGCGTATTCATGGGTTTAATTATGGTGACGTCATGGCCCTACAGTATACCGCCAGCCTTATGGGTTTAAAAAATGGAAAATGAATGTTAGCTGACGAAAAGCACTGCAAGCAGGCTTTTAGATTCCTTTGAAATTTTATATTTTCCACTTCCTTGACAAGAAAAACTCCAACCATGTGGTCACATCCATCCGTTGAAACCAGTGGACCATGATATTGCATGATAACATTTTTTATCCAAAGTAGAACATTGTGTTGTGTTCTGACTTAGACTTTAATGTTTCTTTGAATGTTTTTCTTTCATCAGAGTTGATCTACTCCCATTCGACTTAACATCTCAGCTGCTACAGATTCTTGCCATTGAGTCCAAGCAGGAAAAAGGTCAGTGTCTTTTCCGTAGATGTTTGCCTTCCTTTGTATCCCCTTGATGGAAATGTCATGGCTTGCTTTCATTAGTTTTAATGACAAATCCAGTATTTGGATCTGTTGTAGTGACAGATGTAAAATTGGTAGAATGGAATGAAGGGGTTTGACTCTATAAAAAGTTTTCATCTGGAATTGAAAAATAGACACTTTTGATTAGTAATAGTGCCACTTTCATGTAGTAATCTCTGTTTGATTATGTGTGCTACACTGTAGCTGGAAGTGAATGACAGAAGTTTGGGGGATGATAATATGATCATTTACCCTGAGAAAGCACAGATGTCACTTTTATTTTGATCAAGCATTTGTGATGGCAGGAAGATTTTTCTAGACCTTGGATACAATGCTGGTATAAACGATTATGGTACGGTTTTGGCCTGTCTGTTGCATTCATATACATTGACATGGTACATATTAATTTCAAAATTTTCTTTGTGACACCAAAAATATTAAGTGTATCAAGGCTAGCCTTGGTGAATTGATTTCCGTCAGTGGAAAACAGCAGCCTATTCTAGCAATTACATGTGAATGCAACTCTGAACTCATTTCAAATTTTGTGATTTTCGAAAGTATAACCCCCCCCCCCCCCCCAGCAAACCCGTCTTTATTCAAATTTTCTCATCATATTTAAACGCATTAACTAGGTAGCCAATTTTCAATTGACCTGAAACTTTGTTGACATGCTACATTTGGGATTTATGTTCATAAATACTAGTTTAATATGATAACATATGAAATTTGCTATGATTTATAAACCCCAAACTTACCTTCGCAATTCAAAATTTGAACTTTGTTTAAACTCTGGCATCCTGAAGACTAGCAATTGCACATTGTCTTCCTGTTGCATGCTTGTCATATGTAAAACCTTTAGGTATACCTCCCTCAAGTAAAATATGAAAACAAGTTTTAAAAAAACCCAGATCTTGGTAAGAAACAAAAAGGGCAGGAAATTGTGTTTTTATAACAGTTTGTGAAAGTTATATAGTTAACTCGGTTGGTAGCATGCTTTCTTTTCATGACAAGGCGATGTGTGTCGACGCAGAGGTCGCGAGTTCGATCCCCCATGGTGGCCAGGTTATTCTTTCTGTCTATTTCCTTGTATTTGTCTTGTTTTTGTTGCTATGGGGCATTAATATTACTCAATGTCATTTCTTTCACTTTAGACATACCCCTTGCCTCACTGTTTGTCTTATATTAGTTTGCAAGAGCATTAGAGGAATGCATATTGTTGATAGGGAATGTAGTGAGCTTTGATTTTATGATGAGATTTTTTGCTTTTTTCATTGCTGTTGTTGCTCTTCTCATTAAAAGTGATTGTATAAAATAAACCGTAACAGTGTTCAGGACTTTTGATTGGTTCTTTTATATTTTCTTTTTTGCTCAGTCAATTCATTAAAAAAAATTGATAGTAGGTTTTCGAAACCCGGTTATATTTTTTTATTTGTGTGCATGTTTTGTTTCAATAAAAGACTTTTTTCTTAAAGATAAGTTTGTACGAGGTAGTTTTGTTTGCTTTGACTTGGAGAATGGAATAGAATTAAAGACGACCTGGTCCATTCTTTTGTACGTAGCTACATATTGAGAAGAGCAGCAGTTGCTGAGATTACATGTGTTATATTTGATGAGTTAGCTTCTCTTTTTTAATTATTAAAAAGGTAAAAATTCATCTGTTCCAGAATACCGCATGGACCCTACGGACATACGCTTATCGGGCTTGGAATCTTTTTCCTTTGACTACATGGTCAAGTGGCCGACGTCTTTAATACTCAGTCGAAAGGTGAGACATTCTCTGGGCTATTCTTCATGTCTTTCAGATCAATGTTCTTGATTTCTAGGGCATTTATCAAAGATTCAAATTTATTTTCATGTTTTGTAATTATAAGCTCTCCGTTTATTATAATGTAACAGTCATTCATATAAGGTGTGTATGAAGTGGACATGATATTGTTTTTCAGACTAAGATTGTAAGATCACAATTTAACTCTCCTAATATCTTCAGTACAGTTCTGCTTTCAACTTTAACCCTCACAATCATATTTCTGCAATACCATTCTTTCACTAAATGATGTTCAGATTTATTTTTGTGTAAGGTTTACCATTATTCAGATTCAAGGATAACAAATGATAAATTGTTTCCAATCTTTCACTTGTGAAATTTTAAGTACAGCACATTTTATTCTACCTTTAGTGTTGTTTTAAATTCAATTTCATTTGAATTTACCCACATCCACAATTTACGTGAACTCGGGTTTGGTAGGATTTTAAAATTTTGCCTGGACTGCCCTGACAACAGCCAAGGGATCTTTAACATGCACAGTGTTGTAATCTGCACACGGCACCTCCTTTTTTATCATCCATCTCTGATGGGACTAGGTGTTGATCTACCTCTCTGACCTTGGGGGGTAGGATTCACTCCCAAAAAAAGAAAATCTCAAGAAAATGTTCAACCTGTCGGGCACTAACCCACGACCTTTTAGTTGAGAGGCTGACACCTTGGACTACCGAGTCCCATTAGTGTAGTTATATTTCTAGATAACAAAAGCAGTAATATTTTTATGTTAACATCAACATGTAACGATGTGAACTGTGTAATTTCTTCTTGTTCATATAATATTGAGATTGAAGTCTTTCATAATGAAGGATTTTCTGTCTACTCTCTATAACTTTCATCTTTAAATTTTTATCAGGCTTTGACAAGATACCAGATTTTGTTTCGACATCTTTTCTACTGCAAACATGTGGAACGACAGTTAAGCCGGTATGTTTTTCCATTTTCAAATTATGTAGCTATGAATAGTTTTGATATGTTGACTAAGTAAGGCACTGCTCATTATCCTTACTGCTCATTATCCTTATCAAGATTTGTCAGTATGCATTGAATATATCGTTGTTGAAATAGTCTAAATGCGTAAGTCTATGAGATATGAGATTTGTCCGTTATATGTTCAAATGCACGTTTCTTTCGTGTTTTTATAAATTTCAGAGGCCTTGATCCATGAGAAAGGCTCCAGTAACGCACATGATTTAAACCTAAATTTTCGGGGAGGAGTGGGGGGGGGGGTGCTGTACGCTTTGGAAACTCTTAACCTCATAAGTCAAGGAGTGGACTTCCTTGTTTAGATCTTTCAAAAAGTTCAGCTCTAAGCGTGTAAATCCATTTTATGCGTGACTGATTATATTTTTCCATCTACTACATTCTAAAGACTGCAGTAGTTTTTGAATTCTTATCCGAAAACATAACATAGTGCTTCCAGCCCTATTTGATGATCTGTAACGTTTTTACCTCTCCCGGTGGACTTGCTTGTTTAGATAGTTTCACGGATGACATAACTATGTGTATGTTTGTCTTTCATTCTTTCTTGTCAGTTCCCATTCTACCTTCTGGTGTTTGTATCAGTTGAAAAAATGTTTTGTCTTGTCTTTCCTTTTGTTTGCCCTCATGTTAATCTGAATTTGAACAAGATTCAGAACATACGGTGAAAGGATATTATATAATGTTACCTCTGATAACTATTTTTATTGTTTAGATATATTGTTATGACATCTCTTGTTTTTCCCCACCTTGATCTTTATATTTTGTGATGTTAAAGTACCTTAATATCAGGGTGCATGTCTATGAGGAAAAAGAATGAAGAAAGGATTATGTGCTTTTTAATTATTTTTTATTATTATAATCAAATTCATCTAAAGGCTCCAGAACCATTGGAAAGGGTAAGCCAAACTGTTTCCTAACACGGATATGGTTGAGTGAAATCTGAAAAACACTTCTCTCTCTCAACATTTCCTTTAAGCCTGAGTACATAAGTTAAAAACTATTATGGATGTACAGATTTCCACTTTTGGCAGTATTGTCTTGTTTTTATTGCTATTCTTACCCTGCTCATGCCTCTTATGTTTCCTCTTTGCGAGAAAGAAGTGGAGAATTCTATGGTGTGAATTCTGATGTATTGTTGTCTAAACTGAATTGGAAAGATTTTATACACAGATTATTAGTTGACATCTTGCCAACGAGACATCAGGTTTTGTGTTTTGAGAGTCAATACTTTTAAATTCTTGTCTTATTTTTCAACTTTTCTACATTTGTATTATCTTTTTGTTTTAGTTTTGAAGATAGTGTATGCAGTATGTGGCAGTCAGTTGCTGTTTTATGAGTTATGGAAATTACAATAATTAGGAAAAATTTACATTTCTTCTTAATTTTGCTTTGGATCTTTAATGTCTTTAGATTGTGTGTTTGACTGTCACTGGACTGCTTGTGTGAGTGCTGGACAAATTGTTGTCACCTGTCTATATGACCATCCACATCACTGATCATTGTATTGTTATTGCCATTCTTCATTGAGTCGTCCGTGTAGTCTATTCATTCCATTCTATACATTGAACTTTGTGAATATATAATAGACACTTTGACTTGAGTTCTTATCATTAAACATTATAGGATCCATCACCGTTAGTGCCCAAGTTTTTTTTCTCCTCTCTTTTACTCATCTGAATCCTTTATGTCACTTGAAACTGACTAAATATTTCAGAACAACTGTTGGAAACATCTTTTTTTCTTTCGTCACATCAATCATTTAAATTTCTTCTCTCTTAAATGTATTCCCTCTCTTTCACTGTCTATCAGTGTGCATTTTTCTCTCTCTCTCTCTGTCTGTTTGTCTCTCCCCTCTCTCTTTCTCTCTCTCTCTCTCTCTCTCTCTCTCTCTCTCTCTCTCTCTCTCTCTCTCTCTCTCTCTCTCTCTCTCTCTCTCTCTTTCTCTCTCTCTATCTCTCTCTCTCTCTCACACACACACACATTTTGATTATCATCTTTCTTTCTTGGCTAAACTTTCGAGTTAAAATATCATCATTTCATTTTGCCTCTTCTGTAACAAACTTTTTTCAAGTGACACTTGAAACTTTTTGAGAATTGTCTTTTCCTATCTTTTATTTCATCATGCTTGGATCTGTTATTGTTTACATGCCCTTGTTATATCGTCTGGTCCAAGAAATTGGTGTAAATATTGTTGAGAATATATCTGTTCTGTTCATACTCAAAATGTACTTTAATCATCTTCTTATTAATACTTCATACATAGCTGCCTACTAGTACTAGTACATCAATAACGTATTTAGTCTGGGGTTTTAGAATTTGAGTCCGTAAGTCTGTTTACCTCGAAAAGTATGTGTATATGAAGGTTCACTGTTTAAAAAAAAAGGAAGAAAGTAGAGAGATTGGGGTGGAAGTGATGAGACGCCATTCTGGGTTTGCAAAACTACTGTTGAGCTTGCCAGAAAGGCCAGCGGTTGGTGGAGTTTTTGTTATGCATCTTGTTAACTCAAGTTGAAATATCAATGTTTTCTGGAATATCATGGGTGGTCGTGGAAGTTAAGTTTAGTTCGTGTGGGAGTCTGTTTTTCGATTTGATAAAGTTGGCAGCCATGTTCATAAATTCTTCATCTTTTATTATATTTATAATATATTATTCATCAGAAGTAGGATTATATTTATGCAGGTATAATCCTCTCTCAAACAAAGGATGTTGAGAGCAGCACAATGTATTCATCAGCATATCAATCATAAATATTGGTGGTAAAGCTTTTGCACTCTGTATCATTTGTGTTTATGTATGTAAATCATAGTAGTTTAATGGAAGTAAGGTCGATTATGTAATCATGGCAGGGTTTTAGATGAGGCCTCCATAAATTTTACAAACTATTAGTTCCAGAACATGTACAGAATATTTTAAGGGTGAATGTGGGCATGGCATGTTCAATCGAATGTAGGCTAGCATCAATGGATGCGATAGTTATATAAAAGGCTTGTGAAAAACATATTTGTCATAATATTATTTTTTACTCAAGCCCAGCAATTTTTGGTTGAGAAACCGACACTTTGCCTTTGGACCATCAAGTTTGGTGACACGAATGATGTTATGATTTGGCTTTTCTGCCTTGTCCATGGGGGGGGGGGGGTGATTGCCTTTAACTAACTAAGGCGTAATATCAATTTGTGGAATGTTTTATATCTCGAAGGAAGCAATTTTCAAATTTCTTAAAAAAGAAATTTTCAAAGTTCTGTTGCACCATTGCCTACACAATTTACATGTTTTATACACATGCATATTTTGAAGTGTCTAATTATGTGAAAAGGACAGATTAAATGCAACACAATCGAATTGAAAGGCAGTTAACGTGTTAATGTAAAACAAACAACCCAACAAACCAGTACGTTTTCAGAGTAAAATTATCATTTTAAAATTATTTTTGGAGTCAAATCTTAAAGGTTGTTTGACAATAATCAAGCACAATAAACAAGAGTTCACAATCCTTTGATATTTGCAGTTTATAAGCCTGGAGGAAGATTAATTTCTAATGCATGACACAGTATCTTCATGAGTTCATGTATGGACCTGTGTTATGTGTACAATTTATTATTATGCTACATACTTATAGTTTTTGTTTGTTTCTGTTTTGTTCTGTTGGGGTGTTTTGTTAGGTCTTGCTTTTAGAGAAGAGACATGTTGACTTAAAAAATTTACAAAACAACCCTAAAAACATAACTATATAGTAGTATAGATGAAATTGTTTAAATGCTTATTTTGTTGTAATGCATTTGAAGCATTGTTGTTTTTATCTTCATATACCGTTGTTTTTTTATTCTTTCCAGCCTTTGGATGGTCAACAAACAGATGAAGAAGTACACCAGGAGCAGCACACGCTGGTATTCCTCGGCCTTTGCCCTCAGCCAGCGGATGCTCAACTTTGTACAGAATTTTGAGTACTACATGATGTTTGAGGTCATTGACCTCAACTGGCAAACCTTCCAGGACAACATGGTCAAGGTATGGTTAGTCTAAACATGTGATGTGGTGTCTTATTTTCTTTTTATGTGTGGATATCTATGTATTTGTGTGTGTATGCGTGTTAGGGAGAGAGAGAGAGAGAGAGAAATAGGAGTCGGGAGAGAAAAAGAGAGAGAGAGGGAGACAGACGGACTGGGGGTTGGATGCTGTTTATAAATTAGATATATTTTGATTTATGTTGTTATAACTATAACAGTCATCACGCAGACATGATTTTATTATATTATATACATATGATTTTTATTATATACATAAATAAAAACAAATATGAAAAGATAGATCATGGTCCGTGCTTTAAGAATTTTAACCTTGTCATGGGTTATTTTTAGTCTGGTGTGACGGGTGGACATACTGATGAGCGAAGGTCATTTTCACCGTTTCCCGAGGTCATGTGGACTTTCTTTTGCTTTTGTAAATCATCATGTTTTGGGGGGGGGGGGGGGAGTCCTGGACTGATAATTCTCCTTTTTGTTCCTATCAATTTAACGTATATATAGGTGTAATTGTAATGAAAATTTTCCTGTTTGTTCCTATCAATTTAACTTATATATAGGTGTAATGGGCATGGTGTACTGAGTTGTAATATGTCGTTTTTTTCCTACCGCTTCCGGTTACCATGGAAATGGTGGCCATCTTGGATTTTGCCCCCAAATATCACCAACTTCAATACCGATAGGCTTTTTCGTTTTTCAACAAATTTGTTTCTTACTTTGCACACACCTTATTTGATACAATATCTAAATTTTATCAGATCCGATTTATGTTTCATTAGTAAGTTTTGATTTTATGAATTTTTGAGAATAGCGTATATTGTAAACCAAAAATATACAAAAATATTGTACAAAAATTCAATTTTTCCAAAACTATAATACATATCAAAAAAGAAATCGGATTATTTCTTCGTTTTCCCCCACTCATCATCCAGACCAAATTACATGAAGATACGTTGAGAATTATAAAAGTAGATAGGAAATAATGAACAAAAAAGGACCTTTTGAGAAAATCGTATTTTTCTCTTATTTTCGGTTATTTGAATACTTTTTTCTCCCATCAACCAAAGAAAAGAGTAGGATAATACTTTGAAACATCATAAAACCTTGAGAGGCTCTCAACTACTTCTTATTGACACTGTTTCAAGTGCACCAGCACCTTTTACTCATTTTGAGATGGTGCCTTTTGATAATAGGTACGCGGAATATGTTCTGTATCTTCCGGCCGATCTAAGGCAATGTTCACAATACATCCTCAAATAAGTTTGTTTTGGATAGCGTTTATTGTAACGATCTAAATGAGTACCAATTTGCCATACTTTAGATAATATTTCTGGCTTTTATTGTATAATAGTTGTGTTGAAAGATAGGCCTGTATTGTTTCTAAAAAATTTGTATAAATTCAGAGAATCAATACTGAGCTTTTTTGATGAAATCATTATGACGGGGAGTGAACTGCTCTATCCACTAGTATGATAAACTAGATTTGTCCCATTTTCGACAAAAATGGCATTCCCAGAACCCCCCCTAAAATATATTCTTTCTTATGTTAAAGTTAGAGGCACTTGTTTAGTGAAGGACATATTTATGATAATAGACCTCCCTAAACATATTTATATGAATAGACATACTGCGTCACGACCGACAATATGTTTATTTTAACAGCTTTCAAAATGAAAAGTCAACCTAGAGTTTACAAAATCTGTTTCTATCTTGGCTAAATTATATATAGGACTGTAGTAAAAAAAACCAACAAAAAAACCCAACAAATGTTCTGATCAACTTCTACTATATTAATTTCTAAACCCAAACACATTATGTCAAATTGACTAGTTTTAAAACTTTTCATAAAACAGTCATTCACACACCATTATAAAGCATTTTCTTGACATAGAACCATACAAAACAACACATGTTATGTTATATATCTCTTTATTTATGTTTCAATAAATAAATCAATACAATTTTTTAAAAAGTCAATAAGGAAAATTTGAAGTCGACAAGCTTAGGGTAGGAGAGTTAACCGTTTGTCACAGTCCCATACATGATATACATGCATAATATTTATGTGGGTTGATACAGGTTTCCAATGTGGATGAAGTTTTAGCATTTCACACCGACTTCCTTGATTCCTGCCTGAAAGACTGCATGCTGACACACACAGAGTTGCTTCGTATTGTACATAAACTGCTTATGGTCTGTGTCACTTTCTCAAACTATGTCCAGGTAAGATTTAGTATAGATTATATATATATATATATATATATATATATATATATATATATATATATATATAAGTTTCATTTATAAATACTGTAAGGCCAAAATTATACTACTACGGTGCGACGACCCACGATAAGCTGTGTTCGATTGAAATAATACTGTATATCCCCTGTTGATGACTATAATATACGTACGTGAGCGGACAGTTATAATGTGGTCGTATTTTTATTTAATGATTTTATCTGTTCTGTCTAGATGTCTTTCATGTGCTGCACTTTGAATCATATTTAATTGTTTTTTTTGGAGCGCAGGCTTTTTATTTTAAAAGTATAAGTCATAATGTGACTTTCAAACTTTGCAAGTTACTCTAAAAAGTATTTGTGATTTACATATACACCAGAGAGTGGGCAGGGCTACGTCTATTGAGAATGAAACAGAAAGGCTCAGAGACAGCTCTCTACAATCCTCACTAAGCAATGCAGAGCGCAGAGAAGATGCCCAAAAGAAAAAGATGACCACGAAGGTATATGTTTTTTTTTTTTTTTTGGAAAAAATGAAAATACTATATGTGTCTCTATAGCTTTCTTACATGAGGATGTTGACATTTTTAATAGAGAACAAGAATGTCTTATATTGACTAGTGTATAGTTTGTATGAAAAGAGTTTTTAATTTTGAGATTAAATTGTTTTTAAATTTTATTTTATTTTATTTAAAAATCTTGTATGATAGTTATTGCTAGAATTTATGCCAGGAAAATTATATTAGTGTATGACATAATGTGATAATATACTAAACTTATCAATTTATGGAAGCAGCATTATAGCGTATGCCATATTTTGTAACCATCTATAAATACAGGATTCCATTGTATGCCTTAATAGTATGTATCCAATGATGCTAGGGACATTATTTTAGTGTATGCCACATTCTGTATCCATTAATCTTTGCCAGCAGAATTTTATAGTTTATGTAAGAATATGTACCTAATTATGGTAGCATATTTTAACTATTGTTTTTTGTGTGTTAAAAATGTGGATGTTCATAATAGGTAATTAAATCAGATCTTTTCATTACAAGGCCATTTGCCCAAATAGTGATATGTTTGAAGGGCAAATATAAAGTCTTCTATAGTTCAGTTTCACCCCCTTTCAATGCCCAATTTATAAGAGCCATTATTTTAAAAAAACAGCAACGTGCTTTTATGAAGCAAAATTACTGTATACCATGAATCTATCATCTTTCCTGTTTCAAAGAGTATGATATAATGTAAATATCACCAATACCAATTTTATTTTTCTTCAGGTTTTTTCAGACACGTTGATCATGTTCTTGCGGATGAAAATTTTGAGCAAACTATCCACACGTTTGATCACAATTTCTCCGTCATCTTTTGGAACTGTTGGACAAAATCTTGGAGGAAAGTAAACAAGCATCAGGCAACAAGCTGTTCAACATTATCTGTCGGTAAGTGGTTTCATTACCAAAATTGATGATTTTTTTACATAAATCAATTTATCTTCTTTGTTTTAGAAGTGTGTCGGGATGTTACAATTTTGAAGTTATTATTTTGCTTTTTGGGGTTCATTTTCTTATCATATAAAAAAAACCCACCCTGATTCTCAATGTGCAAAATGAAATATAATTTTATAGACATATACGGACATGATCGTACTAAAGATATGAACATATCTTAAATATCTATCCCCATATGCATTGTTCATTCAAACTGTTTGTTTTTAAGATATCATCAAGAATAGCCTTGAAATATTCGTTACATTCTCAATCATTTTTTTCAATTTATAGCTTTTTATATTTAATGTAGAATGAGATTTTTTTATAGACTACTTTAAGATGTTGAATTTTGCCAGACATTTAAAATTATTCTGTATTTTGTTTCTCGATAGGTTGGACTTCAATGGTTTTTACACAGAGCAATTAGAAGCTATTTCAGCGGCAAAGGGCAGTTAAAGACATTTCCATTATGTCTGATGGAAGCTCTCATTCCAGTGAGTTCATTTCTGTGTATCACAATGTCATCAACATTCTAAAACATTTGTTTTTTCCTTTTTATTTGATCTCTTATTGTTGTATTTCTAATTTTGTCTCTTTTATTTTTCCCTAGTACTATTTTTCTTATTTCAGCACTGTGGTTACTAGCTGTTGTTTTTCCCAAATATTCCGTCTTTTTGTCCGTCGGTCATCTGTATGATATTATATATATGCATGAATGTTGACTAAGTCGGTTAGTCATCTATTAATTCAAAGCAAGACTTTCATTTTTATTCATTCCTGGCATGACTGTTTTCAAGGGTTTTTGTAGTGCTGTCCGAGAGGGAACCGAAAGGAGCTGCGCCTGACGTTTCAATTTATTTAGAGAAAGGAGTATATACTATCACCGGGCTTACGCTCGATGCAACAGAAGCCACCCATGTTGTCCAAGTGAGCAATTAGGGTAAATTTTCTTGCCCAAGTAAAAAAATGAAATGCCTGAAGTGGGGCTCGGACCCAGTACCTCTGGATCACAGTGCAATGCCTCAATAAATAGCCACTCTGCCATCGGCATGACTTTATTTAATAAAAATAGTGCGTTGATCTCCATACTGGGGAGAGAAAAGCCAAAGACTTAATGAAGTAAAATGGTAATAAACAACTCACAGAGGCTTGTTAAGACAGTCGTAATACCGTCCCAACTTTCAACAGATTCCACTGCCACGGCGCTCTTATCACTACCATTTATTTAATTTTTATTGCACTCTGTCAACATCCTTACTACTGCTGTTACTAGCCCCATCACACTCCCTTTCTGTCCCTAAACTTCACCAAAACTGACCAGTAATCCCTCTGTCTATGGCGGCCCTAAGTACTGTTAAACATACCCCTCCCCCTCAGTTGTTCGAGTATCGCTCATGCCTGACGACATGTAATACTTACTGATGAGCCGTCTGCTGTTGACCGCTCCACCACGACCGTTACATGATCACAGAAAATGTTTTTAATACGTTGATTCACTGAAAGGCATGACAAGACTCATAGGCGAAATGTGTCACGGTCATGATGAGCGGACAGTCATACTGCGCAGAAATAGTCTGAAGAAAAATGTTACCACACGTAAAAGGCAACTTCTTGTTTGAAGTGCCTCTTTCTCAAGTCATATTTTTACCTGGATGTGGTTAAAACTACATAATTTCTTGATAGTGTTCATAGTTTTTGGTCCTTGATATAGGTATCTCGATTTTGTCTGATGATTATCTTGATATGTTTGGGTCAAAGCATTTTATCCCATGATGAAGTGTGGAAAAAAGGATGAAATTGAACATAAGACCTTACAAGCAAAGATTTAAAAAATCAACAGAATAAAACAGGACGTTCTATCCAGAACACCCTTGACAAAATGAAGATAAAGAGTGTGTGAAGATATCAGATATCAGCAAAGTTTGAGACATATTGTACTGGCGTTTCAGATTTATAAGGGCAAAAATGTTCGGAAATAATCAAAGATGGTCGCTATTTTGTGGCGTTGCCATAGCAATGGGAGGCTGAATTTCATGAATCACACACAACAATATTCTTTAGAGGTCATTGCTGAACACAAATCTTAGTTTGAATAAGGTATTTAAAAATTGATTTGTTACTGAGTGGTGTCAGTCGTCGAGCGGTTAGGCTTCCAGACTTGGGATCATGAGGTCCCGGGTTTGAATCCTAGCTTTCTTAGGTCCGACATTGTGTTCCCTGGGAAAGACACTTAACACGCATTTCCCTCACTCTACCCAGGGGCAAATGGGTACAAGCACTAGCTTGAGAGTAAAAACCTGCGTCAGATAAGCGCCCTGGCCAGGAGGGGATAATTATCACCTGTTTGGCTTCATGCTATTGAAGCCGGGTGCGCTCCGGCTCTATGGGCCGTAACGGCCTTGAAAGAACTTTACTTACTTTTCTACAGCCTTTACCCTTAAATTCACCTTAGGGTCCTTGCATATAGTGGATGAGGTAAATTCCAGTAACACAAACTCTCTCCTTCTGTCCGAAATTAATTATTTTCATTTAAAGTCAATTAAATACTATCATAGAATATTGCTTAGCTGTATTCGTATACATGTATTCCAATTTTTTTTAAGGTCCTTATTATAAAATTATATATATGTATTTCATGCATTGTTGTTGTTTTTTTCCCCCATTTATTCAAGCAGGTAGTGGCAGCTTTCCGCCTTCCTTTACCAGTCAACAGCCCGAGTCAGCCCGCTACGTGCCAGGCCATTACAGAACCAGCAAATGATAATCCCCCTACTTTGTTTGACTGAACGCAATGGAATCTCACAGAAAGTTTTTTTACATATTTTTTTTTCATTCTTGCCTCTGGGATATTTGTATGCCTCGAAGGTTTTTGTTTTTGGTGATTTGGTTATTTTATAGGGTGTATTATTATTGCTGTAGCTGAAATGAGTACATTGACTGACTGAAGAAGAAGAAGAAAAAAAAAAGCTCAGCAAATAAGTTATTTTAATCCGTGAATTTGTTTGTCAATTTTTGAGCTGTTGACGTGTGACAATTTAAATGTGGCATTGTTTTCATGTTACGGAGCAATAAAGGCTACTTTCATTTATTTGCAAATGCAGCAATAATAATTTATATGACAAAGTTTTCTTCTTGCCTTGAAATGATTTGTACATACTAAATACCAAAAGTTGCAATGATCATCCATTCGTAGCAATGCCAAGTTTCAAACATTACGTGTATTTAAGTCACGCAGATTTTCATTCACTCACAAAGCGTATACAAATGTATAACGAAACATGAAAATGAACTGGGTATGTTTGCTTTGAGAATGATGTGGGGAAGACTACAAATCTTTTTAGCTGTTAACCAAACGTAACCGTAGACTTAATGTTATACTGCCTGTTAAGTAATTGAAGGCACAGTGTAAATATGGTTTCAAGTCTATGTCTATGATTGGTGGCAACACAGCATTTGAGATTGCTGTTGCAGTAAGAGAAATATGTCACTGGCCTAAGTCGAAACATGACAATGCTATGAATTACTTGCTTGTTGTTTGGCGAAGGCTGATGTTTATACCCGAAATGTCATCTGTCTGTTCTGTCGTCTGGTGAAATTGTCACATATTGGCGATATCATTAATTTGATATGTGCAGTTCAATTTATATGTTGTTGTTTCATACAACAGGGTGTTTCCCAAAAGAGTATGCAATTCCATTAGCTTATAATTTCTGAGCCAGTCAATCAAAACAAGGCCATTCAAAAAGATCAAACAACTCTTTCAAGAGGAAGAATTAGACTTTTGTTGTTGATACCTGATACTACTAATAATAGTTGATGACAAGTTACATCCATCTATCCTCGTTTTCGACAACAGGTCTGAGACGACAATTCTAGTTAACAATCGTGCTAGATTGTATCCAACGAGATCGCTTGTGCTTCTCTCTGAATATTCCGCTTTAGGAACACCCTGTTTAAACATTTCAAAACGACATCCTTTGATTACTTTCAACATTATTTACTGATACAGAGATCTCAGCTATGACCAGCTGGTCACACAAAGGAGAGCGGCTTACCATCGGTTCTTCCTACTTCTTCTTATTGCTAGATGCTTTGATGTAAGCATAGCTGCCGACTAGTACTTTAAAAATGTATTTAGGACAGGTTTTTTTATGGTTTTGAGTCCGTAAATTTGTATTTACCTTGAAATGTTTGTATAATATGACGATCAACTGTAATTTTTATGTAAAAGAAACTCGTAAGTTAACTCAGAGAGATTGGATGCAAGTCCAGAGATACCATTCTGAGTTGGCAAACCCTTCCTATCGTCACACTTCGTCAGAATTAGAAAGACCGGTTATAAGCAGATTTTTTTTCTTATTTTAACTTAATTAAAGTTGAATTATCCATGTTTGCTAGAATATTACTGGGCGTCCATGCAATTTCGAATTGCTTTGTGTGGTCAGAATCTGTTTTTCGACTTGAAAAGGTTGACAGCTATGTGTACTGTAACAAAATTCCACAGATGCTAAGACTGGCGAATAAAAGAGCTGTAACTTTACTGTAAGAATAAAGTAAAAAGTCTTTGTCTAAGATTCAAGACTACAACATGCCAGTGATGATTGTTATCCTAATATTATTGTGCTTAAGACTATCATCAGTAAGTCATGTGCACCATTGTTACTTGTGTATTGGGTTGTAATGTATGCTAAGTCAGTTATATTATAAGCATTTAAACCTTGTAAATATTTGCAGTTTTAAACAAAATAAAAGGCAGCCATAAAATCATAAAAATGTAGTAGATGGTAGGTCTTGTTTTCTTTTGCATTTGAAAATGTGCTAGCACTTCCATTTGAATCTTAAACTTAAAATATAAAAAAAATATTATATTACTTGGACTTCAAGATTGTCCTGCTTAAATTTGAGTACTTTCTTCACATTTTTCTCGGGTCCTCTATAGCTGGTTGGTGGGTGCTACGAATAGGTCCCTACTTCTATTCTTTCACTTATGTTTCATCTTGCTGTTTCTTCTTAATTCGCTCTGAGATCACAGCATTTGATGGACACTAAAAGTAAATGTCACAGGGAGGACACTTTTCCGGCTTTAGCTGGAAATTTGGCTTTGTGGAGACTAGACGGATTTTCAGGCCATTTGAGCTGGCTTTGGATGCCTATTTTACTTTTGTTATTTTTTCTGTCCTCTTATACCCAAGGTGTCGAGGAGGGGGAGATGCAATTTTTGGATGTGGGCCAGGTGTGCTGTCTTTTGAATCGACGTGTTCTTTTGGAAGGTTTCTTTGACTCCCTTGATCCATCTTTTTTTTGTGGTCTTCCTCTTGCTTTGAGTTCATTAAACTTCATATTGTAGGCCTTTAAGGCTGGCTGTTGTGGCCCCATTTTCCAAATCATTTGACGTGTTGTCTCTCAATATATTGCAAACTTGATTCGATGCCCACACAGTTGTCTTACGTCTTTATTTCGTTGTTTGTCTCTTTTTGTGATGTTACGTGTCTTTCTGAGACATGTCATTTCACATAATGTGATCTTGCTTTGTTGTGCTTTATTGAGGGTCCAGGTTTGGCATTGGTAGCATTATAGAAGCACAGAGTTGGAATGAAAATCGAACTGATGATTTGTTTCTTTGTTTCCACTGGAATGTTTTCATGGAAAGGATGGGTGCTAGTTGGCTTCTTGATAACAATAACACCTATTAATGCTATTTATTTTACAGGAATAAGTATCAATACACGTATCAGGTTAACCTAAAATGAGACATTTATTAGTACAACTAACCACCATTTTGTTAAAAATTGCTCGCTCTCACACCGATTTTAAAGCTTTTTTTGTTCTAAGATTAAGAATAGGGGCCTACATTGTAACATCTCTTAATTTCAAACAGACAAACAAATAAATCTTCGGTCCTCTAAGATTTCTTTTAGAATCAATTTCTTTTGACACTGGTGGTATGCACAGTTGAAATTATAGTCGAAAGTAAAACACCCGTGTCAATTGACTAGGATGTAATCTTGTTAAAGATTTACGAGAATGAGATGCAGCTAGCTAAGCTCAATCCATAGTTGTTTTTTTTATCACTATTATCAGGATAGAAGGGAGGTGGATAAAGATGGTAGGGGTTTGATTGGAATGGGGGGGGGTGACTAAGATAGAGGCTTAAGTAAAGTAAATATCCTTCAACTTCATGGCTCTTATGGCCCATAGAACGGGAACCTGTCCCAGTCTCTATAGCATTGAACGGAACAAGGGATTATCATCACCTCCTGGACAGGACGTTAGTCATAGTCTGTGGCAGGTTGTTGTTACTCTCGACTTGTTTGCAGTACTTTTTGTACCTTGGTCAAATGGGAAAAATGGATGTTATTGTTAGTAATGTTAGCATTGTTACGTGTCTCTCCCCATAGAACACAACGTCAGTTAGAGTTAGAGGTATTAATATTATTGCTATGACTCGATCTCACAGACGCCTCTGATTAATAGGTGCTTACAGACTTGGATAATCATGTCTTCTTTTAACAACACTAGACATGAAAACTTCTTCTTACCTGCGGCAGAGACACTGGAACAATTGCTCTAGTACTAGTAGTAATAGTAACTAGTATCTTCGGCAAAAATATATAAATTAAAAAAAAATATTGTTTGTTTGTTTTAATTTCTTTTGGTTTAAAAATACACTAGATCTAGTAATAGTTATTTATGTTTTTTTCTTATCATGTACTTGGGGGGGGGGGGGGCACCTGGACTGGCTGAATTTTGGACCAAAAGGTTGATTTTCTATTCTTTGCATATTCGGGTAGAACAATCATGTATCTACAAGTTCATGCTAGAGAAATGTCCATATGATCGTATACATTTTTTATCACAAAATATTTTGTAGGCGAGGTAGGTAAAAACAATCAAAATTTTGACGTAAATTACCCTAACACTGACTGAGAAAATGGCAGTAAAACCAGTATATTGGCATTCAATCGCCAAATGTGGCAGCACACAATATTTGACCTCGTTTGCCGATCATCTTTGACGATCTGCGCGTTTCTCTAGATTTATAATCCTATTTACATAAATCACAATGCCAGAGACAGTCGAAAAGAGTAAGGGGCCTGCTACAACATCTCCGTCATTTACCAAACGATTTGTATTATAATTGGCACATAGGTTCTTCTTGTCAATGCTGATAGGATGACGTCTAAACTTTTCTCTTTTTTTAATATGTTGTAAACTTTTTGAGAATTCTTTTTTTTTTGTGGTAATATAAACAAGCCGCGACTTTTGTACATTCACGATATATAGTATTTTCAAAAATTCATTAAAAAAAAAACCCTCCAAAATATCGAAAAATACCCGACACTTTTTAGATATTGAATGGAAAAGACAATCTGCACAAGTTTTGAGTGATTTTATTCATAACTATGGGAGGAGATAGATTTTGAAAATTAGTTAAAATCCAAGATCGCGAATCGCTTTCTATAATAAAATGTCAACCAAGGACGCTTATACAAACTTTTCAATGATATAGGATGACTGTATTTTGACAGTTACTCATGTACATACTAAAAGCAAAAACCTTAGCTCAAAAGCAAAAGACTTCACTTTAGGTGCCCCCCTTTAACGCTTTGGTCTTGGGTGTCTACTGTGAGCTGATTTCAAACTTGATGACTGTATCTTATTCTTATGATCATTATTGGATACAATGTTTTGTTTAGTTTCTATTTAAAATGTACTTGCATTTTGTGATGTATAAATGCCTCGGAATGATGCTGCTGGTATTGGTATAGTGCTAGTGTGTTAGGTCTTACTTCTTTCCTTATCTTTCATATTGCTGTCCATTCTTCTGTCGTACTGCGTTGGCCTTTTGTTGAGGCTGGCTGCTGTGAGCCCATTCTCGCAGTGGTAATCTCCAAACTATTTGACTAGTGTCTCAATATATACATGTGAATTCATACAGCTTTTCCTCCCCCTCCCCCTAATTGTCTTACGTCTTTATTCCTTTGTTTGTCTCTTTTGTGATGTTTTAGTGTCTTTCTGAGACATTTCACTTCATGCTGAAGTGTGATCTTGCTTTGTTTACCAGCGCAGCAAAAATTAGGCCGACTGACCGGGGTTGTCATGAATGATTTTTTTCCGTCCTCTCTCCCTCTCTAATTTTTTCCACATCTCCCTCCTGGTTCAGGCTTGGCTGCTACAGTTGTAGGTCCACCTTGATCGGGTTCATTTCCTTGTTTTTCGTGGGACAAGGAGATACAAATATCTCGTGCACCTTAAAACATTGTAAATACCAAAAGCATTTTTCTTTTCCACTGAGATCACATTAGTTTTCTTCTTTGTGATCCGGAGGTCTGTCTATCTGGTCTGTCTCTCTCTCTCTCTCTCTCTCTCTCTCTCTCTCTCTCTCTCTCTCTCTCTCTCTCTCTCTCTCTCTCTCTCTCTCTCTCTCTCTCTCTCTCTCTCTCTCTCTCTCTCTCTCTCTCTCTCTCTCTCTCTCTCTCTCTCTCTCTCTCTCTCTCTCTCTCTCTCTCTCTCTCTCTCTCTCTCTCTCTCTCTCTCTCTCTCTCTCTCTCTCTCTCTCTCTCTCTCTCTCTCTCTCTCTCTCTCTCTCTCTCTCTCTCTCTCTCTCTCTCTCTCTCTCTCTCTCTCTCTCTCTCTCTCTCTCTCTCTCTCTCTCTCTCTCTCTCTCTCTCTCTCTCTCTCTCTCTCTCTCTCTCTCTCTCTCTCTCTCTCTCTCTCTCTCTCTCTCTCTCTCTCTCTCTCTCTCTCTCTCTCTCTCTCTCTCTCTCTCTCTCTCTCTCTCTCTCTCTCTCTCTCTCTCTCTCTCTCTCTCTCTCTCTCTCTCTCTCTCTCTCTCTCTCTCTCTCTCTCTCTCTCTCTCTCTCTCTCTCTCTCTCTCTCTCTCTCTCTCTCTCTCTCTCTCTCTCTCTCTCTCTCTCTCTCTCTCTCTCTCTCTCTCTCTCTCTCTCTCTCTCTCTCTCTCTCTCTCTCTCTCTCTCTCTCTCTCTCTCTCTCTCTCTCTCTCTCTCTCTCTCTCTCTCTCTCTCTCTCTCTCTCTCTCTCTCTCTCTCTCTCTCTCTCTCTCTCTCTCTCTCTCTCTCTCTCTCTCTCTCTCTCTCTCTCTCTCTCTCTCTCTCTCTCTCTCTCTCTCTCTCTCTCTCTCTCTCTCTCTCTCTCTCTCTCTCTCTCTCTCTCTCTCTTAAAAATCTAATCAAACTCAAAAAGCTCTGTGAATTCATTTTGATATTTTTTTCTGTTTTCGGGGCTTGGTAATCTCCAGTCCAAAGGCAAGGTGTGAATGAAGTCAATATCCCACTCAATCCAAATTGATTTTGTTTATCGCAGGTTCAAGCCCCGCCAAAGATTTAAAACCTTTTCTCCGAGTTTTTGATCCAAGTAAAATCTACTCCTCCCCTGGTCCAGGTTGGTTTTTTCGGATCTACGCTGATTTAATCCCATCGGAGACGGACGATAAAAAGGAGGTCCCGTGTGTCGATCCAACACTCTCTGCACGTTAAGATCCATTGGCTGTTTACAGCCAATGCAGTCCGGGCAAAATTAAAAATCCTACCCAAAAACCCCGATATCACCTTAGTAGGTGTGAATGGGTAAATCAATTCCATAAAAACAAATCATGTGGGTAAATTCAACTCAAATTTTTTTTCTGTTTTCAATTTAAATTTAAGAACGCCCCAAACCTACATATATTTACAGTAACCATTGCATGCGCATCCAGTGAGTTTCAAAATTACAAATCAGGTTGAAAACCCTCTATCGAGAATTCAAAATAAAATCTCTACCAACGCCTCTGCTCTCTACTCATCCAATGTGACAAGTGTGCAGTATGCATGTAATGTGTGAATTCTCTTTCGTGCTGTATTGGTGTGCCAGCGGACGATCGAGAGAATTTGCTTCTAATTAAACTGTGCAGTGCCACATTTTGACGGTGCTCAGAAAGGCAGTTCAAATGACAATTATTTTGTTTTATTACGGTAAACCATCTAAATGTTAAACCACCTAAATGTTTACCGTAGCGAGTGATATCGTGTTTTATAGGCCTATAATTTACTTTTTAACGCAAAGAAACGAAATTGAAAACTGCCGTTAATAATTTATCTTGGGAAAAAAACAACAACCAACCTTTGGGCGGGTCATCCCAGAAGTCTCTAAGCAAAATCGCCTTCAAATACCTTCCAAGGATTGAAACACTACGGCTACGAGCAGTCTTCTGTGTTGATACGTCGGTGAATGGACTGACGTCGTACTGTTACCAAATATTGTCAATTAATTGTAGATGTTGCTTAATAAACAAATAAGAAACAACAACCGGTAAACAGTATTCCTTTGGACTGAGAGACTACATGGAGAGAGAGAGAGAGAGAGAGAGAGAGAGAGAGAGAGAGAGAGAGAGAGAGAGAGAGAGAGAGAGAGAGAGAGAGAGAGAGACAGACATACAGACAGAGACAGACAGAGACAGAGAAAGACAGACAGCCAGAGAAACAGAAACACAGAGGCAGAGACAGAGAACGGCGATCTTGATTTTATTTTGTTCTCGCCTTCGTCCAATGAGGCTCACATTACTCATAACATCTAAATACAGTATCTATATTCTAGATCATGTTTACATTTATTGTGCTAATGTTACTACATAGCTCTCTGACTCCTTAAGTGTAGGCCAATGGACCAAACTATATAATATATTATTATACTACTACGGTGCGACTGACCGCCGTGAAACACATTACACGCCACCTGTAGTTGATGACTATAATTTATGTATGTGAATGTGAGCGGACAGTTATTATAAATATAATGTGGTCATTAAGAGGGGATTTAAAGTCTTTAAATCGAAGAAGTATTGTTGAGGCCTGTGTATGTCATCACTTTGACATTGACACTCATGAAGCACAACTTCAGCAAGGAGAAACCTTGACTTGTTTTAGCCACAGCCTCATCAAGAGGTGTCAATTCATACTCACTTCCATACTTTACATTCTCTGTATTTCAATTTTGTTGAAACTAATGGAACCCAAATTCGTCCGAAACCAACCCAAAACTCAGACAACCCACCGTTGCATGTAGTACTACTATAACTATTCATGCTATTATTATTATTATTATTATTATTATTATTATTATTATTATTATTATTATTATTATTATTATTATTATTATTATTATTATTATTATTATTATTATTATTATTATGTGGTCGGTAACCTACTTTGTAGTCGTTTTAATAAAAAAGAAAAGAAAAAAAGAAAGTGTTTTAAAAGTCAACCGCTGCCTAATGAACCGATTTAATTGACAGGTGCAAGCAATGGGTTACCAACTCAAGGAGGAAGGATCTTCTCACGAAACCGGTTTTAGATCTTCACAGAAGCAATGTCCTTTGTGCAGCTCATTTTGAGCCTTGCTGCTTCCGGAAGACTAAAAGAAAACTTTTGACGAAAGATGCCATCCCGACTGTCTTCGATTTTTCAAACCCAACACGACTGCTGACCTCTATTGTCCAGCTCCACCAACCCCCAGAGTCAGAGTCAGAGTCAGAGTGGCATTCTTCACCCGTGGCAACCTCGTCTCACCAGTCCGGAGTCATCAGTATCCAAAGTCATCAGTATCCAAAGCGGAGTCATCAGTATCCAAAGCGGGAGTCATCAGTATCCAAAGCGGAGTCATCAGTATCCAAAGCGGAGTCATCAGTATCCAAAGCGAGTCATCAGTATCCAAAGCGGAGTCATCAGTATCCGTATCAGTATCACCAATTCAAACCACTTCATCAACATCTTCTTCACCACCTACTGTTAGAGCGATTAATACCACTAGTGCTTCTACTACTACTAATATTACTACTACTACTACTAGAGCCACTACTTCTACTACTACTAGTGCCACTACCACAGCTTATTATGCTGTGCCGACTGTTGTACTGGATGTTCCTAAACCACCCCGGTGCTTTCGTCTCCTCGCCAACCTCCAAAAGGGCGTCTGCAATATTTGGCAACATCATGCCCGGAAGATTCATCACACCAATCAAACTTCTACTTTAGAACCTTCTCCACCTGATATGACTAATACTACTAGTGCTACCACTACTACTACATTTACTACTATTATCCCTACTACCATCACCACCACCACCACCACAGATGCTGTCCCGATTGTACTTGATGTTTCTAATCCATCCCGGATGTCGACTTCTTCTCTTCAAAGTTCAACACTATCCCATCCTCGAGTATATTCATCACCAACAACCCAAACCACATCAAACTCTTCACAGCTTGATGATACATGTATCAGTTCTTCTACGGACACTTTGAAAAGGAAAACACCTCCTCTTATTATTAAGATGCGGTGGAAAAAGACACCAGGAATAACATTGTAGAGTAGAGCTCATAGTCATACTAATAATACATTATATCATTATTATTCACACGTATGTATATATATATATATATATTATATATGTATATATATATATATATATATATATATATATATATATATATATATATATATATATATATATATACGTGTATATATATTACTGTCATATAATTGTACTCATATGAGTCATGGTGGGCAATGCTAAATGTGGATGGCACAAGATAAGCATTAAAAAGAAGGGAAAAGCATCATCTGCAATTCAAAGGGTTCTCATTGCGTGTTGGGGATGTTGGGAACGGGGTCTCCATATATTTCCCCCAAATGTGAACTTAAGTGGAAGTAATTTCAGTTTCCAGTCCGCTTGTCATCTTCTTTATAATAATAACTGACCCAACTCAATTCTTGAATATTACTGTCAGCGCGCAAATTTTGATTGAACCTAAAATATTAATTCAATTTTGGCTTTAATTAAAGTGATGTGTTTAATTCTGTTTTTAAAATCTTCAGTACTATTGCTGAGTTTTATTTATGTTGGCAGTAATGGCAGTCCATTCCACAGCATTACTGTACTAGCACTAGGGTAAAAATTATGAGTGCAGGTGACAATCAATGTTTGAAGATGGAACGGAGCCATGTATGTTTTGACACCTAATACAGTTGTTCTTGAGTTAAATGCTGATTTAGAAATAAACGGTTGGCGATTTATAGCCTTAAAGAAAATATTTATTTTATTTCTGGCTCTAATGTTCTTCTAAAGGTATCCATTGCAATTGGTACCTGCAGGAACATCGGTTACACCATCTCTTGTAAATAATTACATTGGGGAAACTGGCCTTCGCTTAGCCCCCCCCCCCCACCCAACATCTTAATGTTACTCTAATTCTAAACCTGTTCCCTTCCATACCAACTCGAGTGATCATGTAGGTGTCTTAGACATCTCTGTCACTGCTGTCTGCCAGTGTTATGAATGAGTACGATACTTGGTGCGACACATCATTTCAAATTTCATGTGGAACTGAGCGTCATCAGCCAATGTGGTTTATGTACTGGTTGTACATCTTCACTTCATGGCCTGAACAGCAAACTGCAGTACATGTACAACTATAGTCAATCACAACATTAGTGTGATCTCCCCCCCCCATATTTCTGTATTACACCTCTCTGTCTGTCTGTACGGTATCTATCTCACTATCAGTCTGAGGATCAGCTATCAATGGTTTATTTATACATGTAATTATATATTTCTCAAGTACATGAATTCATGCACTACCCCACAAATCCTTTTGATTTCTCCATTGCTAGATCCAGATGTTTAGTAAAATGAAGGAAAAAACCCAAGGTTTTCATTGAAACACAGCTAGATCTAGGCTGATTTGGCATAGTTATAATCATGTCAAAATGATTTACGCCTTGAATAAAGTTAAACATAACAAACAGATGAAAACACATCAAATACATAAATGTACTCATGGATAAAAAAATACTTCAGTCACAGATTTTAAACCTAGGTTTCTTTATTTCAAACACAACACAGTGAAGTAGTATAATTCAAATTTGTCTTTTAAAACTCTTTAAATCTTATGAAAAACATACTATATTAATATTACTAATATTAGCATTTCTAGACCCATGGAAGCCTTACACGTGTACATTGTAGGCCTACTTATGCTGATACTGAATAAAAGTAAATAGTAGTCACCCACAAAATGCACCATCTTCATTATGAGACAAGGACGCTGTGTATCTTAGTAATATAATACATTTTGTTTCATTGAAATTTACCCCATCCACCATTGCGATGATCTCAGGGTGAAGTAAGAGGAAGCAGTAAGATGAAGGAAACAGGAAATGCCAGGATAGGGCATGCTGGAGAAAGATCATCTCAGGGCATCTGAACCCATACACTGAAAGGTAGAATGGGAAGTGATAAAGAAAGAAAGATGAAAGATAAGTGAAAGCAGAAAAGGAAAGAAATAGGACCTATCACCAGCAGCGTCGGCCAACTGCCTGCAGCAACGGTAACAGTGGCTATGAAGATGAGAAATGAAAGACTAAGAAGAGATTGAGCAATTACGGTCAATTAAAACCAAACAAGAAACAAAAATAAAAAAAGGAAACTCCTATCCTGCCTCATTAATTAACCCTCAATGGCCAGGGCTCCCCCCCCTCCCAATGGCCAGGGCTCCCCTCCCCCCCCCCCCAATTTTTTTCGGCATTTGAAAACAACCAACCCGTATGACATGGTAAGGTAAACATATACTACATCTAACAATGCATCAGCTTGAGATTGATTTGATGTTTATAATGATTGAATAGAGCATTTGACTACAAAAAGTAAACAACAACAACATAAAATCTGCTGATTGTCGGTCTATCTGGTGAAATGTAATACTAGTTTTGCAAACTCAGAATGGTGCCCCCAGACTTCGACCCCATTCTATCTCTCTGATGAATCTCTGCCATTAACTTAGGGTTTCTTTAAAGAACAAAAATACAGATAACCCTCATACATACTTTTCATGGTAAATTATGCATGTATAGACTTACTTACAGACTCCAAGCTTAAAAAATATACTAAATATATGTATGTTTTTTTATGTACTGGTTGACAGCTATGGAATTACATATTACATGGACTTAAAATCATAAAGGATGAGTCTCATGTCCTCACTCCCAAATCCAGACAAGTGGTAGGAGTGCGAGCTTTTACAAAGTAAAACCATCTTGACGTCGTTATTTTAATTCATTTCTCCCTTCGCCATATGGAATTATAAGTCCATCTATGAAAAAAAAAATTAACATTCCACTTTATTGTATCCATCTTTTATGACATCTTTAACATTACGAGAGTGAGAGGCCTATGAGTGAATAGGAGAGAGTATAAATTATATTATATTATGTTAATTGATTTTTCTGTTCTGATTATTTATTGTGAGCATTATGTCAACAAACACAATGAGTTTTCCTGTTTAAGGGTCAATAAAAAAATCTCATCTTTAATTACTTTAAATCTTATAACAAAGAGACACAACTCTTGTCAAACAAGTTTAGCCATTATGAAAAAAAAGAAAAGCCTGGCTTTGTGCCCCATGCCTTGTGACAAAAGGTAGAATTTCAAATGTATCCATTCAGATGCATGATAGTTAATAATGTTACTGTCACTGTCACTCGATATACAAATGCAATGTTGTTATGATACTTAGTTTTAGTAAACAATTATTAACAGTAACACCAGTAATTTGACATGGAAAATAAAGCATAAAATTGGGAATGAAGCTTGGTCAGAAAAAATCCAACCCAAACTAAAATATAATGCTGTGATTGATTATGGCAATGCTGAGATAAAAATTTCTCAGACATAATGATTAATAACATTAACAATAATAACATTAACAATAACATACTTTAATGAAAAAAACACCATGATAATGGCATATGAAAAACATCTGTTTACTCAAATCTCAAGAAAAAAAAGCGAAAACAACAACTTTAATAGCAGTTCATGTGAATACCTTAACCGATGCTACATACTACCTGGATAAAATAACATGGACAAAGGTCAAAGGGAAAATTTATCAGATCATCAAATAAAATTCTTGTTTCCTGACTAAAGGTTGTAGTATAACGATATTTTTGTGTGTGACCCAAACCCAATTGAATGTGAAATCAAGAAAAGGAAAATGACGGTGTGGATTGGTCACATGCTGTGGAAGCCCACATCAAACATTACCAGACAATCCCTTGATCAGAACCGGCAAGGTTAACGCAAAATAAAAGACCAAGACAAGGCGCGAATGGAGGAGGTCGCCAGAATGACATGGGCCGAGCTGAACAGGGCCTCCCAGAACCGTGTGCACTGGGCGGGTGTGTCCACAGGCTCGTCAATTAAGTCCAGTTTGTGACCCAAAGGCTAATTAAAAACTTATCACAGATTCTTGTTCATGGTTCATACTGATTCACTTTCAAACGACTTGAGATATGATTCAATACAATATATATACCTCAAATATAAAGCATAAACTTGAAGCAGAAAGACGAATCTGGCCTCATTGGAAATGGAAGGTAAAAACGAGTTCTCCCGTTTGTAGATCACAACGATTACAATGCATGGCAGTTCATGCAATATTTAATAAATCCTACCAAAAACCCCTAGATCACCAATGACTCAGGTGAAGGGTCTTCCATCATGCACAGGATTTCATTGGTCGAAAAGCATGCTTTAATTGGCTTTGATTGCTCCAGGCAGGGTGCAGTATTTTCTTGGTCTACAGGCATGTGTTTTTATTTGCCAATTCTTGCTTTCATTAATTGATTTACGGCCAGTGATGGATATTTATGTTGTCTGTAGACTGATTATTGCCCCACCGCAAAAATCGGGAAGTCGATATAAGGGGTTTGAGTCAAATTTACGTCGAAATATGAATGTTTTTTATTATTACTACTAATAATAATAATATATATATACAAGGAAAAAAACGGGACTTTGATATGACGTGGATATATGCATGATGTCAATATATGCAATGTCGATACATGTGGGATGGATTGTATTGTAAATGTTATCAATTGATACAATTTTCTTACTCCAGTTTTTATTACTATTGCTGTCAATCACAAAAACATTATGGACTGTCATAGCATAATATATTCCACGTCATTTTTCAAACTTCTTGTGTGTTAAGATGAGTCAAAGAGTCAGTGACAGCATTCAAAGCCTCTTTAAGAAATATAAGAAATCGATGTACGTCTTTGAAACTGCAGTACAATGGAACTGGGGATACTCGGATCACTCTGGGAAGCCGCTTGTCACACTGGAAATAACAACAACATCCACGTAAGTAATCATAGTAATAGCTACTTGCAACACAGATTTCCCCCTGAAATCTTCAACTATGGTAGTCTTAACATTGTATATATGTACTGTATTTCTCTGACTGTAATCTACACAAGTTATAAAAAAGGAAAAGAATTGATAAAGATCTAATGACATAGGAGTTATTTTCTGACAGTGTTATATGAAGGAAACCAGTCAATATTACTTTAAAATCAGTGCGTGCGTTCCCTTTAATTCTTTGTATTTTGCGTGTGTAAATTTTCAGGTTTACAAAGTTTGACAAAAAAAATCCCAACTGTGCGCAAATAAATAGATTTGTTTATTTTGTGTGTGCATTTGTTTTTTATTAGTGTGCGCAGACATTTCTCAACTGTGCCCACCTTTTCTCTCTGCTCTGGTGTGCCTGACAACTTAGAGGGAACATTGCCAATGACATAAGACAGTTATTTTCTGACAAATTTTAATAAAAGGAAGCCAGTTAATATTACTTTATTGAAAGTAGTGCTTGACTGACAAGTAAAATAACATTAATAACAATGAAGTTTAAAGAATGTGACTCATGCTAAATTTTGTCACATCCTTAAAGATAACCCATAGCTGCCAACCTTTCCAAATCCAAAAACAGACTGAATGGGAGAAATAATTTTTTAACTAGCATGACGCCCCATAATGTTCCAGAGTAAATTGATAAATTAACTCGAATTAACACCTATAAAGGAAAATTTGCTGTTCTGGCAATTTTCCCCTGCTGCCTTATGCAAATATGACTGTCTGTCCCTCTACAACCACAGCAGTACAATAAATATATATTTCTTTAAAGGAGCTCTGATGTATTGTTGAATTTGCAAGGCAAGGAGCAAACCATTTCAATCAAATCTTCTCATGAACCACATCAAAATCAAATGAACAATTTAAGAGTTTTATTGTTTTATTGAATGTTATCTTGTCCATCACATGCATTCATCTCAAGGTGAATTAAGAGGAAACAGCAAGATAAAAGATAAGTGAAAGAAGGAAGGGACAAAAGAAGGGCCCACCAACCACCCAACGATTCATGAGCCAACAGTGGTCCTGGATGGGGCATTTTGATGCATTCCTTGTATTTTTGTAATCCACGGGTCAGAGCTTTGAAACTAGTGACAGACAGCTAAACTCAACATTGTAAGAATACAGAGGTTAGATTCTTGAGTTGGGCTAGGAGGACTGATGTTGTGTGTTTAGGAAAGACACTTTACACTCTTTTCCTTGTTCAACCCAAGTCTTTAATGGGTTCCAGCTTTAACTCTTTGAACCCTGACCCTCTGAACCTTACTTTTCCCTACACCTGAGCTCCTGAGCATATTTAACACATATCAGTATCTAGTGCTGATTGGTCAATCTAAATATAGAATAAAACCAAAATAAGTGATGTAGTGAGTAGTACCCTTCACAATGCGTTCGGTATAACAAAGGAACGAAGGCGCTCATCATGTTTAGGTCGCTCTCGAACATAATAGAATACAAGTTCACAATAAAAATAAGTGATGTAGCAACCTAAACAGTGTGCTCGGCATACAGGAGCTAAGGGCCTCGCAATGATAAAGTCGCTCTCGAGTTGAAAGGGTTAACTATACATGGGCGCAAAAGCCTGTGACAACTGGGACTAACTTTATTAGGCCTTCATATCTTGGGAGAACTTTGATTTTATTTCCATAAACATACAAAAAGTGTCCTGGATATTTTTTCATGTAGAACCATCTCCTGATCCTTTCTGCTAGACTCAATCTAGAGCCTAATAGTATCTAGTCCTGTCAGAGTTGAGTGAAATAACTCTTGGGCCTCAATGTATTATGAAGAATTTGGTTCTTAGGTTGGGGGGGGGGGGGCGACACCTGGACTGGTGAGAGTTTTAGACCAAAAGGTTGATTTTCTGTTCTTTGCATATTCAGGTAGAAGTATCATTTATCTACAAGTTCATGGTAGAAAAATGTCCATATGACGTTATTTTTTTACAAAATATTTTGTAGGTGAGGATAGGTAAAAACAATCAAAATTTTGACGTAAATTACCCTAACACTGACTGAGAAGATGGTAGTAAAAACCTGTATATTGGCGGTTAATCGCCAAATGTGGCAACACCAATTTGACCTTGTTTTATCGACACCGATCGACGCTTCGCCATCGCTGTGTGATATAAGAGCCGTTGTGCGTCAGTGTGTATAAAGACGCACACAACCATAGGATATAGAGGAAAAAACAAGAAACTGGTCCTTTCGACGTCTGTTTTCACAACAGTGCACATCTAAACCTAGATTTATAATCCTATTTACATAAGTAACAATGCCAGAGACTGTCGAAAGAGTAAGGGGGCTGCTACAACAAGGGAAACCCGTCTGAAACGTTTGTTTTGTGTTATTTTCTTTTGATTTTTTTACTTGCATTTTTAAAAAAATGACACCTGAAGTGATTTTTTTCCTCCTGCAATTTAATGAATGAGTTGGTTTTTTAAAATACATTTTTTGATTTTTCTTTTTTTATAGTATTTTTAGCCATCACTCTTTAGATATTGAATGGAAAATAAATCTAGGTTTTGATGTGCACTGTTTTGTGAAAACAAATGTTTCCATGGCAAAAGGATGACAAACTTTTCAGTTTGACTTGTTTTTTTCCCTTTAAGTATTTTTTTTGCCTATTTTAGTATATATTATAAATCTAGGTTTAGTGTGCACTGTTGTGAAAACAAATTTGACAGTTTCTTGTTTTTTTCCTTTATATCCTATGGTTGTGCGTGTGTTTACATACACATTGACGCATAACGCCTCTTATATCACACAGCGATGGCTGAAGCGTCGATCGGTGTCGGAAAAACGAAGTCAAGTGGTGTGTTGCCACATTTGGCGATTAACCGCCAATATATAGGTTTTTACTACCATTTTCTCAGTCAGTGTTAGCGTATTTTACGTCAAAATTTTGATTGTTTTTACCTACCCTCGCCTACAAAAGATTTTGTGAAAATTTTTTTATACATCATATGGACATTTCTCTAGCATGAACTTGTAGATAAATGATTGTTCTACCTGAATATGCAAAGAATAGAAAATCAACCTTTTTGGTCTAAAACTTGCCAGTCCAGGTGTCCCCCCCCCCTAAAAACCACTTTGATCATTTAAAGAGCTATCAGTATCTAAATAAAATGTCAAAGGCCCATCAGCCACAAGCTTAAAATCACTGCAAATGGCAGATGTGAAAAACAACAAATGGAAGCAAAAAATCCACTATGATGCGAATCCCGGTATCTAAATCTAAATAAAATTTCAAGGTTTCATCCAAATCCTATAAAACGTCGCAAATGGCAGATGTGGATACCCAACAATTGGAAGTAAAAAACAGTTTTTGCTGCATAGCATAGGATACTCACCACAACACCTCTCTTCTCCAACTCTTCATACACTTTCTCTATTCCAACATTGAAGGCCAGGGACAGCTGAGCTCCTCTTTGCATAGGATCTGATGGGGTGAATATTTCTATGTATATTTTGTTCTTGTCCTCCTCTACAGAAACATCATCAGGACGCTTGTAAAACTTGGTTACAAGATACTCCAAGTATCCTGTGAGCAGCAGAGATTTGGCTCGAATTGTCTCAAGGTTGGTCTTTTTGAAAATCTGAGGAAAAGGCAAAAAACATTCAAGTTTAAGGAAAAAAAAGACGACCATTACCAGGGATGTAAATGGCAAATGAAAAAAATATATAAGAAAGTTTCTGAAATGTGAAACTTTTAGACAACGAACTCCTCCTGTACCGTATTTCATCTCATACTTACAATAACAGCATCATGCAATGCCATCTTTTTAACCTGCCTGATACAACGAGAAAGGAATTCATCCTTACACCTTACAATCTTAAGTTGACAGCCAGAATTTTTTCTTAGACAGAGCTTAGATCTATTCTAGATCAATCACATCTACTGGTGAATCCTGATCATTAAACGTAAACTTTTGACAGGTCATCCCCAATTTGTTAAATTGTCTAGATCTACATTCTGGAGCTAGCTTACCTTTAACCTAGATCTAAAGTTAGTTGTTTTGAAGATTTGCTTGTTATTATAACAGATATATATTATACAGATCTTACTAGATTGAATCCAGATCTATCATAAAATAGCCTGTCTGTTTAGAATCTAAATCTAGAAGAATCTAAATCTAAACTAGAAGAATCTAGTTCTAGATCAACAACGTGCGTGCTTATTTTCAAGATCTCTATCCTACTTGAATCTAGATCTAGATATAGATCTCAAATTCTCTGGAACGCCTAGCAAGAAATAATTTTAATTACTGTTAACAAGCTAGATCGATTTATACGCTGATATATTAACCCAAGCTATAGTCTAGGGGGAAGCTACGGCTTAGATCTAGGGCTGTCAAGCCATCATAATAAAATCTAGATCTAGATCTTACGGATAAAGAATCTTTGAATCTAGGTCACTCCACTTAAGCAGATCGATCTTAATCTTATCTAACTATAGATCTAGATTAGACTATTAAATCACAATAACCCACAAATAGGATTATAACATAAATCGCAAATAACGCAATAGGAAATTTAAAATGATGAAGCTTCGATTTTCCTGGAATAAAAGAATGAAAAATCGTCGACCACAGATCACATTTACAACTGAACCGCACGACTGTAGAGAGGTAAGTCAGTGCACCTCAATATTGTCTAAATCTATCCCAAGGTCCTTTGCGCGAAAGGTTATTTCAACAACAAATGCGTTAGTAGATCTCA
This sequence comes from Doris montereyensis, assembly GCA_037039925.1. NCBI lineage: Eukaryota > Metazoa > Mollusca > Gastropoda > Nudibranchia > Dorididae > Doris > Doris montereyensis. Next base: position 96,467 of record JAXRKP010001067.1, on the reverse strand, counting down.
GACTAAAAAATCTGAAAAATCTGAAGAAATAAAGAAGGTTCCGATTTTTAAATATGAAACCTTCTCGTATGAGTAGTAGGGCCTCACGGATCAGTATGGAAATTGTAGTTCGTCGTGAAAGTTAAAATAAAGCAGCGTGCTTCCGCTGATGATTAGTATAAAAATCGGCGATGGGCCTGGAATCAGGAATTTTATCATGTTGTGCTAAATCATCTCATCTATTCATAACAGCGAACATAGAAGTATTTAAGTAAAAGGGAAGAAAAGGAAATTTAAGAGAAAAATATGTTAAAACTAAAAACGTCAAATAATCTGAAATCAGGGGAAATCTGAAAGATTTACATCCCTGCATTGCGGTTATTAAAGTTTAACTTTCTTTCTAAACAACTCTATTTCCTCCATATTTCATCATGCCTTTATGATTCCAGATGATATATTTCATCAAACCTTTATGATTCCAGTGGATATATTTCATCATGTCTTTATGATTCCAGTGGATATATTTCATCATGCCTTTATGATTCCAGTGGATATATTTCATCATGCCTTTATGATTCCAGTGGATATATTTCATCATGCCTTTATGATTCCAGTGGATATATTTCATCATGCCTTTATGATTCCAAGGGATATATTTCATCATGCCTTCATGATTCCAGTGGATATAATTCATCCTGCCTTTATGATTCCAGTGGATGTATTTCATCATGCCTTTATGATTCCAATGGATATATTTCATCATGCCTTCATGATTCCAGTGGATATATTTCATCATGCCTTTATGATTCCAGTGGATATATTTCATCATGCCTTTATGATTCCAATGTATATATTTCATCATGCCTTCATGATTCCAGTGGATATATTTCATCATGCCTTTATGACTCCAGTGGATAAGATAAGTAAGAGGTCTGTCAACCCGTCCGGATTTAATCATTGGAACGATCTTGATTTAAATTGCTAAAAATGGTCTACAAATCCCATATTCAATGTCACAATAGTTCTTACCTCAAGGCTAGCCTTTAAAGGTACACACAGAAAAATAGGCGTGTTGCTAAGCCTGAAGGACCTTGCACCAGGGTAAGGCTCCATTTCTGTAGAAAGAAAAGAAGGTGTATACATGTCCCTGTGATCACCGCATATGGCGGACGGGATACATTTGAATGAACAAGCATAATGTCATATTTCCTATTTAAATGTCTCATCACGTCATTCATGTTACATGATATGAGGAGGGAGGTGATATAAAGAAGAAGAAGACAAACGGTTACCCGAAGCAATAAAGATTCTGAATCAGAACGTGTAGGATTTCTAATAATATTCAAGAGCTCCTACTTGAGTTCTTGGTTGTAATCTTATATAATAAAAAAATAGACTATTTCATGAGCAAGACTGAGCGAATCTCAGGAACGACAATGATTTCAAACGTCAAATTGCACATGGAGTTAGAGAATCTAGAATTATGGCAACAGCTGTTATACCTTTACTCCTGCCATTTGGGATTATTTATACGAATGAAGGTAGCCATGAAGACTTCAAGCAATAGAAGCAACCGTAGTAAATAAATGAAAGGAAGTCAATGTTATTATACCAGTTTGAGTCATTTAGCGCCAAATGCCTGTACCTAATAATATTTGACGATTTGGTGATTGGTTTTTGCAGCCCTAATCCTTTCAAATTCATCATTATATAACCTTATAAATGCATTTAGTGGTTTAAAGATGTGCTGTTACGAAGAGACATTAAATCCTTGAGACACCATTTTGGCCATTTTCTTCAAAGAATTTTGGCCGTACATTTACTAAAATATTGTCATCTAATAGATCTGTAAGTAAACCAAGACTAATGTGATTCAAACGTTCACAGTCTTCGCCTGCTAGCCCATGTTTGTGTAAATTACTAGCCTATTGTAATTGTATTCTTGATAGGTAAGCGAAAACGAAAGGTACAGTCAAATTCCCGTACCGGTAACAATGTTGACAATGACGTAGATCTAGAATCAATGCTAGATCTAGCTCTAGATAATGATAACAACATAGATCTAGATCTAGAAGCAAGAGCAAAGCGAAAACGTGATGTTCTGTCAACTTCACGTTACAATGTTGACAATAATGTAGATCTAGATCTAGAATCTAGACCAGATCTAGATAATAATACAAAAGCAAGAGCAGATTCTTTAGATCTAGACCAATGTCCAATACCCGGTCCAATCCCTGCATGAGATAGACTTCGAAATACGTTGTTATAGGAATGAGGTTTTGATTCAAGACCAAATAAATCTAGATCTAAAGACAGTTCATCAAGACCTGCGTATAGATCTAGATCATTTTCCTAATGTACAGAGACACCAGCTGTCTACCATGGAAGTAGTTTGCAATTTCTGTCAGGCAAAGCTGTTTAGAGAAGAAACTAAAAGTCTCTGCTGTGCAAATGGATAAGTCATTCTTCCTCTTCTACAGACAACTCCTCCTCTTATGAAAGACCTGTTTCTAGAAAATTCTGTTGCTGCCAAGCAATTTCGTTTAAATGTACGTGCATACAACAACAGTTTGACCGTTGCATCTCTGGGAGCAAATGAAGACATTTTACCACCCGGCATATACACCTTTCGAATTAATGGTGAGGTCCACCATCGTATAGGTCATTTAATGTCAGAAGATGGTGATAAACCTAAGTTTGCACAATTTTACATACATGATCCACAAAATGAACTGGAGAATCGTGCATAGTGGAATACTCATTTAGATTTGAAGATTCAAATAGATCTCTAGCATTGTTTATCCGTTTTGTAAATGGGTTGCTGCACTAGTCTGTAATAAAAACATTGCAGGTTTGCTTATAATAGAATTGCTATTGTAATTTAAAAAAAATGAGCTGTTTAGTTTTCAGATGATGTAATATGTTTTAAACTACACATAAAGCCCTTTTGAAAAAAAAAAAAAAGGCTCTAAAATTCCCATCTAGAAAGAGAATCTGGAGTACGGACAAAATGCAAGTGAAATTTGCGACAAAACAAAGACGGAAATTAAATTAAATTTTGTGTGAGACAAGACAATTGATGAATGTGATTATCATAATGCTTACAACTCCAAAATCATCAAATATGTAGTTAGGACAATATCGATGATGAAAGTTGCAAACCGTGCAATTCTAAAATTAGTTTCATCTTCTTTTTCACTTTTTTAAAACAAGAGGAGCGAGCCCCTATATTTCGTCTATAGTTCCATGGCACAAGAACCAATGGTAACCCGTATAAGAATCATATTGGGTCTAGTTTTTGACACTTGCAGTCCGTGTATGTCTGTGAAATAGGTAAAAATGCACAGCATCTTTTTCTTCCAATTTTGCGACTTTCACCGTCCATATAATTCTGTGCTGACAAAGATGAATAGGAAATGGATTGAAAAAAACCCCCATTGATGACAATCAGATTTGAAAATTCTACACCCTGTCCTTGATATCAAAATTTTAGTTTCAAGTCCCGAGTGAAGACCTTTCAAAATCTAAACACTGATGAAGATTGAACTAGAGCTCAACTCACTGTTATCCATAATGAATCGAGTAGAAAACTTGTGACCCCACCATCCTTGGAGACGAGGAAAATCACTTTTTCCATGGTGCTTCTTATGTAGAAACAGACCAGACAGTCCACCCGCACTTGCATTCATATACTGAAAAAAAAAAAGTACAAAACTCTTCTTTATCATGTAACCAAAGTCTAAATCTGTAAAAACTAAATATTTTAAAAGTACATGACTGAGTAGTAAAGATATGTATTGATGTTTTTGTAATCTTCAATTAAAAAGAAAAGAAAAGAAGAGAGGGTCATAATAAAACCTTTCTATTCAATAATTTTTCCCCAGACAAGACTGTACCCAAAAGTCAGTTTCAGAATAAAATGGGAATGTTGAAAAGTACATGTTTATTTGATTAGATGCTGTGAGTGATTGCACCAAAGTCTTCCATAAACAATCATGTTGGATTTTTGGATAGGGCCTCAGAGTTGAGTACCTTAGACCTTAAAAACTACTTGATGGAAAAAGGAAAAGGTCTCAATTTGCCCTTCAGAATTCCGAAAAGCTTCTTCTACTTTTATGACTGTTGGGTTATAGGTTATAGATTCAGGCCTTAGTACTTAAGGATGTGATATGGTTTCCCAGGGAAAACAATCATTGTATCCGGTGACTTTCTCACACATTCACATCAGGTATCCTCAGACAAGTAACCATTAATGGGTGCACTGCACCACGTATGACAGCAAGGATACTTCTAAACAATGTTAAAAAAGATTCAACATAAACTAAAGCCATTGCAGGGGCGTTTAAAATCTACTGTCTCACTTATTTCCAATGACCATTCATATATCATCTGATTGTCACATTTATCATCAAAACCCTTTGATTTATTACTTGTTTTGGTCATAAATCTAAATCCAAATAAATATTTCATACTATATGTTGCTAATAGTAATAATAAAGAATAGGATTCTTGCCTTGTATGTACACCAGCAGGCAAAATCTACATCCCAGTCATGGAGATGCAATGGTACATTACCAGCTGCATGGGCTAAATCCCATCCTACATAGCAGCCCTGGAATTTGAAAATAAAGAAAATTAATAAGCAGCGTAGATATAAAACAAATATACAAAGCTGCCACGCCCATGGACAGTAAAAGAGAAGATTTGGAAAAAAGTGTACAATTTGAAAATGCCAACAAAATTTAATGTGGACAGGAGAAACCCCCCAAAAAGTTAAAAAAAGCATACAATGTTGAAAATAAAAAGCACAAATTCACCTTTTAAGCAGTAGTTTGACTTGACAGCACAGAGCACATTATTTTGTAATTGCACTCTGGGCTTTATCAATTATTACATTGAACTAGCACTCCATACTGAGGTTACGTGAGTAGACATGAACAACACTATTCCAGCTTTTTAATTATAAAATGTTTTGAAAATGGTGGCTTAAGGGCATGAAAATTCTAATTAGATGAAGAAACAATAAACATCACTTTTGGTAGAAAATTTCTTCAACTGAAAACAATCTTGGGGTCATTTAGAACATACAAGCAAAATACAGTGGCTTGGTAAAAGAGCCTTTGACGCATAAAAACCCTGGCCACCTCATACTTATAAACTAGGTGAAATATTCACAATAGCAAGTACTAGCAGTGTAATTACTAAACATAAGTATTTTAAATACTTCTTAAAGAAGAAGATTGCATTGCTCAGGAATTTATCCCACAGAATCACAAAAATGAGTAAAAGTTTACATCACCTTTGGTCAGAGCAAGTCCTACGTGCCATTAAAGATATGAGTGAGTTCAATACTTTTTACATCATACACATCAATTCAGAGACTTATTATTTTTTAGAAAATTTATTGAGTCAAATAGGATATCTTTTCTAAAACCGAAAATGTACAGATTTTAACTTTAAGATAAAGAACTGAAAGTTGTAGTATAAAGATGAGTCAATACTTTGAAAAACATTCAGAAATAACATAATGCAGACCTCAAAAGAAATTTATGCCTCTTAAGATAGCTCTAACTTGTTCAAAGACCAAAAAAAAAAAAAAAAAGAAGTTTGCTTGTTTTTCAAATAAATATTACTTTTAGATCTTACATTTACTTGTGAAAACTCACCTTTTTCTGGCCAGCTTTAGTAATGGTAGGAATATCAAAGTATTGGCCTGTGTAATACTGCACGCCAGAAAAACAAACCACTGCAATTTGATCCCCGTCTTTCTCAATGGCATCTAGGATGTCCTCTGTTCTTAGAGTAAACTCACCCTAATGTTTTCAAAGAGTTAACAAAAATTATTATAAGATGCATAGTCTCTTTTATTATTTCATCACTGAAATTTTCAGCTTTGGTGGTAAAATTACAAGAAAACTAAAATATTATTATCTTTCGAAACTTTTTCACTTCAATCAAGCTCAGTGTAAACAGGATGACACATTTCCTTCTAAGCCAGACAGATTATATGTTAGCGAATCGATAATAAATGAATATTTCCTCATTATAATATAGTTTTTCGGTCTTTATTAAACAATTAAGAAGAACGTACACTAAGCTACAACATTTACATTGATAAGCATTTTGTAATTAAATCAGTCAAACTGATATTTCAACTTGCAATTATTATTCAATAAGACGTTTGTAAGAAATCTTTCCTATGCTTTTTAAAACTAAAAACATGGTTTTCACATCAAATGTATGACTTTTTATAATTTGTGGAATTGTTGGTCTAGCGATAGATTGTCTAATTTCCGACTGTGAGGTTGTAGGTTTGAATCCCACAATGGGAAAGAGACATCACACCCCTGGTGTAAATGGGAACAAGCCATAGCTGGCAAGTAAAGACTGTAACAAACCAGGTTTGTGGTAACTGCTAAGCTTAATACTACTACAATGACCAGAATATTATTGGATCAGCATACAACTCAAGGCCTTGAAGACTTGTAATGTGTTAATATATTTAAAGAAAAGGAAAAACAATCAATATCAAACAATGAAACATAATTATATATATAATCATGATGATGATGATTTCCTTCTTATACTGTAAAATCGTTATGTAGTCTTTCTCTTTAGATTTCGTGTACATCATTTTGTGGCTTCCCCTATATCTCAATCTGAGAATACCTTGAAGGATTAAATGATCATGTAATCTATAGATTTAATCTTATCTCAATTACTTTCATTTCACATATTTACTGAGCTACGCGACCATTCACAACTCAATGCACACAGCTAATGAGGCTTTCTTATTTTACACTGAAATTGAAAACTTGTGTCGAAATATCTGGTTCAGTTAATTCTTATAGAAACTTATTAGAAATCAGTTGTTTCAAATGCCATGTTACTAATTCTAACTTAATACATCTGAACAAAATCATCCAGTAACTCTCTCTCTCTCTATAAATAGAATACATGAATATGCCGCGTTTACAGATAAAAGTAATGAGTCAGGAAAAAGAATGTTTCAGGCAAATACAGACTGTACAAACTTAACTGTATTTAAAAGAAAAGAAAATGAAGAAAAATAATGAGTGTGAAAGTTAAGTCAATAAAAACAAGTTAACATTGGAGCAAGAGTGTGATCTGTTTGTTTGTTTATTTGAAATTTACCCGTCCACCATTTACAGTGATTTCAGGGTGAATTAATAGGAGACAGCAAGACTTAAGTGATAGATAAGTGCAAAAGTGATAGGGAAGAAGTATGGTCTATCAGTAGTAGTAGTACCCATCAACCGCCCATGCTAGAGTACGAAGTGAGACAGAATTGCACATGAGTTTACCTTCCTTGGCTCCAAACAGATCATAACGTCTTCAGGGTTGAAACCATGAAGCTTTGCTTGACTCTCAAAGGTGTACTGTGAAGGGCGATTACAGGTTTAATAACACATCATAAATAAAATGACTCCACCTATAACATTTAAATTCCACACAGTGTATTGAAAATAATGTTTCTGAACAAAATTGTTACCTCCACGGAGGTTGTTCGATTGTGATTGTCATTCTTGAAATAAACAATATGAGACACTTAAATAAAAAATAATTTGCAATTTCTTTGTTCACCATAGGTGGTAATATCAAGGGTGAATTGAGAGCAAATAGTATGATGATGACAGGCAAATGTAAAAAATAAAAGAAAACAGCAGTACCAGCCAACCGCCCAGACCTAAAATAACAAGAAATACAATATTCACAAGAGCTAACAAGCAAGAAAAAAAAACTTACATGATCAGATGGAAATGCCTTTCCCTCAAAAAAGAATTTTGTATTTTTCTTTGGTTGGTTGATAAAAAGAAATCTGCAGACAAAAGAACATCGTTCTCTGTTGTTAACTATGCAAAACTATAATAGATTGATAGAGTACTTAATTCATTCATAACAAATGTACAAAGAGTGACTGATAAGAGCAAATACCAACCTAAGCATTTCATATAAATCGTGTTTGAAAAAGAAAAAAAATGCTACAAAATGTTAAATGCTAAGTATTATTTTTTTTGACAACTCAGTAAATGCATAATCCTGATCTTTAAATTTAATGCCCGTGGCGAAAGAGTATAAAATGTAAGTTTTTTTTTTGAATGTTTTGAGAAATCAGAGAAAAAGATGTGCATCTCAATTGATTTCAGACATTCATGGTTGGTAAATGTCCAAAACTAGACCCAATAGGGATACACGAATTGCTTATATAGTTATTATATGTGTTTCTATTGGTTCTTGTGCTAATGAATCCTAACTAGACAAAGCATAGGTTCGTCCTAATGTTAAAAAAGCAACAAAGAAAAAGTTACTAATTTTAGACTTACATGGTTTGCAACTTTCACCATCTATATCATAAAACCAGTTTTGTGTTGTTACTTTTTTCAAATATAATATATATATATATATATATATATATATATATATATATATATATATATATATATATATATATATATATATATATATATATATATATATATATATATATATATATATATATATATATATATATATATATATATATATGTATTAGAAAAAAAAAAAAGAAAAAAAATCCCCAAAAAAAGAGAAAATTACCGATGAGGTGGGGAAAGACAAATAAGGCAGAACGATTAAAAATTATTTTCAATAATAAGGGATTTGTATATTTTGTATGCGTATCAAATTAAATTTCAATGATAGTTCTTACATTGGCGTACAATTAAGAACCGTGAGACTGATATATATATATATGTATATATATATATATATGTATATATATATATATATATATATATATATATATATATATATATATATATATATATATATATATATATATATATATATATATATATATATATATATATATATATATATATATATATATATTTATCCAAAGCATGTTCATTAGGGTAAGTCTAAACCCGTATAATGACTAAGTAATTGTACTTAAAAAGAAAAGTCTTCACCATTAGCAGATGCAAGTTGACTGTTAAACCATTCATGATAGAAAGTTCATCTCTCTTACATCCTTGAAAGAAAAATAAAAAAACAAGAAAATATAACTCACTTGATTGTTTGAATTTCAAGCAAACTTTGCAATGCAGCATGATATGTCAGACATCCACTCCTTTATCAAGGCAATACATCGATAGTCATTAAAAAAAACAACACACACTCAAACAATGCTGATACACGTAATAAGAATTAAATTATCTCTCAAGACCTTTTCATACCTATCTACATTTTCTTTCCTATTATATCTTTTAGTGCCAAGACTTATTTTCATAGATGGGTAAAATTGAGTTTCATTTGTTTTCAAATACTTCACATTTTAGTACAAAGAATATTCTAGTTTTGAAAGAATATAATAGTGATCACAACAGCAAAGAAGAAGTGAGGAGAAGAGTGCTACAATAGACCAAACACTGTGAAGATCTGCTGGCGGTTGTGAAGAGAAGGAAGTTGACTTGGTGCGGCCATACTACAAGATCAAATGGTCTTTCCAAACTCGTCTTACAAGGCACCATGAAACAAGGAGAACAGAAAAAGAGTAAAGAAACTGAGATGGGAAAACAACATGATGGAGTGGACAAGGAAGACATTCTCAAAGACCCAGACCCTGGCTGACGACTGAAAAGTAGAAGAAACTGATGCGACAGTCCACAATGCAGTGTCCTCATGATCCTGGAAGGTTACGGGATACATGATGATTTACTGATTTAGCTATCCTCTCAATTTCTAAATTTTATCGACACGGTCAAACCCTCTTAGGTAAGCATCTCCTCTGTCTCTTTGAGTCATTTCTTCAGGTATTTTGTTCGCTCTCATTCTGTGGACAGTTTTGTCTCTCTTAAAAATACTTCATGTTTGCTGTTTACATCCTTATGTGTCAGGATTACTAGTTTATGTGTCATTTCTAGGGAGAACTGAAGGATAAATAAGTGCATTGTAAATGCCCTTTTGGTCTAGGCGATGAGTTCTCATTTTCCATTTGTTCCCATTGCATTATTGATTGTAAGAATTATTTGTTCCCATACTTATCTATATCTGTAAGTCAAGAGATTGAAACAAACTGGAAAAAGAAGGACACTTTTTAATTAAAATCTTTGATGGTTTGCCAAATCTAAAATAAAGAATGCTGATGATACAAAAGCAGTATCTCACCTACAACATGCGTCATATCCTCTTCAAGATCTTCATCGCACCAAGCCCAGGGTAAAACACCGTGTACATGTCCGTGGATGCCCCTTATTGAAATATATATATATATAAGAAGCTTTAGTTGTAATTTTATAATACCTTGACATGCTAACGACAATAGCCAATATTCTTAAATACTTCACTGCCTCCCTAATTTAATCATAATGGGACTAAAGTTTGGATTATTAAGAAATAAAAATTTACAACTTGAAAAAGAAAAGAAAAAAGAAAAAGGAAAATATTTACTTCAAACATTATTTCATTATTCTTACAAATAACCTTTGATAAAAATTATACTTTGAACCAGTTATATCGACAGTGAAAGTCGCAAAGAGTGCATGTCCAACTTTGGATTTTCACAGACGTGCACGGTTTGCAAGTATCCAAAACTAGACCCAATAGGGACACACAGATTATCCATATGGTTATCATATGGGTTTCTATTGGTTCTTGTGCTACGGAATCCTAACTAGATAAATCATAGGGACTTCCTAATGTTAAAAAAGTATAAAAAAAAAGTGCTACTGATTTTAGACTTACACTTACACCGTCTATATTCTTTTTAAAGAATTATGTGGTGAGAGATGTCATGTAGAATAGTATATAAACCAAAAATAATAGAAACGATTGTAAACAACGGATGAGGCATTAATACATTGCAAGTAAAATTGTCCTGTGAAAGGGATCTTTCTATTGCTGACTTCTTATAATGGTGTCCACCTTACATCCCACCCCGGGGCAGTGGAAAAAGTGGGATGCATGGCACACTGTGATGGAAGGTAGCTTGCACATACATACTTTTTAGTCTTAAATAAACTCCTTTGTTAGCTTGTTCTTTCATAAATCCTACTGACGCAACCTTTTGTGATTCTTCCTCTTGTTGACCTGTCTACTTCAAACTGCTATTCAATTGCTGAAAAAATTACATTTTCTCAAGATTTTTCTATATATTTAAAAAAAAATTGCCCTGATGATCTCTATTTTTTTGCTGTAAGTCAAAAATTCCTTTAGGGGCCATGGTGAAGAGTAATTAACTGCTAAATCAAGATGTGTTGTCGTTCCTATTGACAAGTGTGCAATGAATTGCTTCATAAGGCTCAGACAATTCTGTCTCATTTAGAGATAATTCTGAAAACCATCAATGTATCCAATAAAATAGTTCATTGGTCAGTGAGGCATGTCCAAAACAGACAACAAAGCTTACCATTGATCCCCTTACGTGTCAATCACACAAGAAGAAAGCACAATGAAATATGCATTGCATTGTCATTACACCAGGAACGACATTTCATCAAGATGACAATTTACCGAGCCATAACACTTTACACCTTTCATAATGTGCTAAACAGTGATCAGCAATTTCCTTGGCACATCTCATCCTGTTGTGACTAAACCATAATTTATGGGTGCCATCCAGCCGTTTTTTATCACTGACTGATCAAGGACTTTCAAGAACGCATGCAGTTTTCGTTCATCAATATTCAATGCTTCGTAAAAATTGTAAAATGCCAACAATTTAATCAATGACCAAAATCTATCTTATTTGTTCGCAAGCTTGGGATCCTAAGTGAACCAGGGTGGGTTGGGGTGTTATAGGGATGATTTATAAAGCAAAAAATTTGGTATTCTGCAAAACGTAGGATAGTGGGCAGAAAGGAATTTTAGACCATGGGATGCTAGACAGACACTTCTGTATCTATAGATATTTATGAACGTGGTTGTCATATTCCGCTTTTCTACATCTTTTGTTTTAAGATGTTCCCCACCACCCCTGGCAGAGGTCTCTTACAGTGTTTTCATCAATTATGTTATGATCACTTAATTTGGGAATGAGAAACCAACATACCAATTTTTCCATTTGTCTATTTGTTCATTCATATATTCTTGTGTCTTCTTTGGACACAAACCAAGGGAATTTCCACATAAGTAAACACAGTCCTCTTCTCCATTGACAAGCGATAAATCAACTGTAAATGCAATGGAACAAAAACTGTGTAATGTACTCAATTAAAGCTAACAGAAATATTAAAAAATTGTTATTGTTTGAAAACCATTACAGTGTTTCAGATAAGATTTGAGAAAATATGCATAACATGGTTATTGCAATAAAGAGTTTTTAATTACATTATAAGTACCTGTAAGATAATCTTAGTGTGTGAAATGAAGTCAGAAATTAACAGTACCAGATCTACTCTACGTAAAACTCCTCTGAGAGACAAGACAGAACAATATTTGGAATTTGACCCCTTGTTAAGACATCCAACTAAAAAGAGGATCTATAGGGTGTATTAGAGAGAGAGAGAGAGAGAGAGAGAGAGAGAGAGAGAGAGAGAGAGAGAGAGAGAGAGAGAGAGAGAGAGAGAGAGAGAGAGAGAGAGAGAGAGAGAGAGAGAGAGAGAGAGAGAGAGAGAGAGAGAGAGAGAGAGAGAGAGAGAGAGAGAGAGAGAGAGAGAGAGAGAGATACAGAAAGACAGACAGACAGAGAGGCAGACACTGATAGGCGGATATAAATAAAATATATAAATTCAGTTGAAACCGGTAATTGGAACGCCTCTTAATTAGAATGATTGCTCTGAGGCAAAATTCTTTCTATGAAAATTTTACTGTTTAATTAGATGCTGACTGTTTAATTGGAACGCTGACTGCTTTATTGGAACGGAAGAAACGGTCAGTGTCGCAAACCGAGACATAAATTCTAATGTGAAGGTCACTGTAGCGTAAAATTCTAACATTTATCAGCTGTTAAATTTAAAAAATAACAATATATATACCGTAGAAACTGGTATTACAGTAATTGGATGACCTTTTAATTGAAACAATTGCTTAATTGGAATGATTCCTCTGGGACAGAATTATTTCTATGAAAATTGTATTGTTTTTGTACGTTTATCTGTTGCTAAAGTTAGATAGAGTGTGTGATTATTATACATTTGATATGTTGATAAGCTATATTGCATACACACATGAAAGAGACAGCACAGTTAAGTCTATCACATCAGATGATCCATAACAATGAATGGTTGGCTAGGTGTTGGATTTAGATGGAGAGTGTGACCAAGCATTGAACATGACCACCTGGCCGGACCAATGAAAGACAAGATGTGTAGCCTATTACAATACATAGGCGTGTGAACGAGACAGCGCAGATCTACTGTCTATTATGACGTATCATGTGCATTGAAGATTCATGCGCATTCTATACAAATGTATTGTATTGTGTGCTTAATGTATTAAATAAGATTTGTTAAAAATACATTTAGTAAAAATGGATATGCAACCGTCAATAATAGATATATATGTAAAACACTGCATATATAGAAGAAATAAACACATCTTTACCAACTATTACAATCATGTACATGTATAATACACTTTACCGTCTTCGACTGAGTGTGTATATATATATACACTGTCATTATGTCAAAAACATCGACATGGAAAAAATTAACTTATGCAACGTCGATTTATGCAGCATCGACTGTATATATAGATAGAGAGAGTGAGAAGTTTGATGTGAAGTACTTGTTTTGGAAAAATAAACTGTGGACACTTCCAGGATTCTTTTAAGCCTTTACCATTGAGCATTTCCTTCATTTTTGGATAATGAAACTCATTTCTGAAAGCCTGGAGAGGATCTTGACTGTCCATGAGGTCAGCAAATTTAGCATCCGCCATGTCCACATTTGTTTCTTTGGATATCCTCTCCAATTCAACGAGTGGATGGTCAGCATTCATTATAATACCACCTTTAGCTGTCATCTTTTCACGACTGGATTGACTATAATTGTTTCTGTAAAAAAGAAAAGAAAAGGTGATCAATAAATTATTAATGTAGATCTATATAAAGGAAATATTTACAAAATAAAATAAAACATTTTCATTTTTCGAAAACATAGTGTATGAGATAATAATGACGCTAATTGTGCCTCTTAGAAATATCTAAATATATATAAAATATAGTATGTCATTGAAGAGTATAAATCATAATTCAATGTTTTCATAGTGGTGCAAATGAAAGAATAATAAAGCAATATTAAGTCTGAAAAAAATATTCTCTCTTCTCGGAGAACACTGTTTTCAGATTTACATGTTGCTTCTCATACAACTTGATCAAAAGACTTGCTCTAAATAATTATTCTGACATTCATGATCAGATGAATTTTTTTCCACTTCTGCAAACAATTTCTTTGTTTTGATCAATTTCATGGCAAAACAGTTTTTTTTAATTTGCACCCACACACTACAAGTACAATTGTAATCGCCATCGCCTTTGAGCTTTCCTCCCACTACCTTACTGGTCATTCACTGTCAAAGCTGCCTTTGATCTTAATGTACCCAGCGCTTGATTTTATTCTTTATAAATGGCAACTGCAGGTATAATTGTCTTCAATTAGTTTTTTTCCCTCTATATTATTTATACCCTATAATCTCATTGGTAATATGGCTATTTTATGACCGTCAACGATTTGCCATGCATTGTAATGTAACCACCCTATATAATGTAACAAAAAATGACCAGTCATCTCTTCTTTTACTCCACCCACTGTACCGTACAGCCTTTGTCCTATTGGATCACTGGTTAATCACTAGTCAATTAGAATTGAAATAGTCTTCCAGACTACACCTGTTGTCATATCATATTATTATACTTTATTGTGAGTACAGTCACGATAACACGTGCTCACGTGTTGTGAACTGTATTTATTGAAGTACTATAAAGTGATGACTTATTCTTCACCCCCCTTCTTCATACCACAATGGCTTCATTGTACATATTGTCCAGATTATAATAAACATTCAATAAAGTAGCATCCTTGCATTCGAACCAATCGTTTCAACGCTCTTGGTTCTTCTCTAGTTGCCATAAGTGGAACGAAATTACTGGCGTTTATAATTGACTGGGCACGCCTTGCTCCGTCTCCCATTGGCCATATTCATTTGCCTGGATCTTAAGTGGCGAGCAGTGGTCAACCCACCTGCGTGACCATGAAGTAAGTGTTAAAGAAATTAATGGTTTCCAGGCGTCCTATTTCTCTTACTCAATTTTTTGTAAAACTGAGGACTCTTTCTAAACAAACGACCTGGTTATAATATTATGAATTTTTATAAATCCTTGTCTGTCCATTGATCACCCCTGAATGTTTGCCCCTGACCGATTTCCCCATAAATCATAAATGCCTATTTTTTCTGCTTCCCAATCACTTCAAGATCTAGACTAGTATACAGTGGTCTCCGCCTGAGGTCAGTCCTCGGAGACAACAAAACATGGTCTCTTCAGCAAATACTTAAGGATCTACCCCTTTTTCCCACTGGGTTCTCACATATTCAGGAGGGATACTCCCTTATTTCACTGGGTAGTCTCGTAATCAGAAGAGAGATCCTAGATCTAGAATTTATATGATGTTTATTTTACATAAAAGGACCTAAATCTAGACCTTTTGTAACTCAGCATTCTGTACGAATTGATGTTCCGTGAGAATGCAACTAAAAAGGTAACCAGATCGCCAGATGATTTTTATTTTATTATATGCCAAATAGCATTAACTATCAGATACAGGTATTTTATTGAGCATTATTGTAGTACCCCTGGGTACCCACATAATCAGGGATTGGTGATCCCCTGGAAGCGAAGCCGCCCCTTTTCCCCCCTGTGTTTTCACATTGTAATCCCCTCTGGACCCCCCCCTCCCTTATTTTCATATTTAGCCGTCCATTTCTTATGTCACTGTGACATCAATTGTCAAGGAGTACCAATCTATGACCAAATATGTATCATAATAACTATTCTAGCTCAAGACAGTATTATTGAATAATAATATTGTCATTAATTACAATTAATGCGCCTGTTTGTCAACACATCAACATCAATTGGCTTTACAGTTGACCTACAGAATAAAACCATAGCCTTAAATCTAGAGATCTAGCTCTAGATTCTAGATTTAATCACTACACAGAACTTGATTTTCACCATCTCACTCACTGTCTCGTCTGTGTCACTGTATTGTGTTTTAATTAAAAAATATCTTTAGATCTAGATCTAGATTCTAGATCTAGTATCTAAAGCCGCCCAAACTATGTCTCCTAATCAGAAAATCAAATTTTAAAAGGATGCATACTTTTGACAAAGTTAAGCTTCAAATTTAGGAACCTAATTAATGACCCAGGTCTAGCAGCAGACGACGATAAGTGCATCTAGTGTAAACTGCCTGTCCCTTGTTAACTTATAGATAAGTCCGACAAACGTTTTATGGAAGAGTCCAAAGGTGAACAGTGTAGTGTAAGACTTCTTGTATCTTTAGAGATTAGAATTGTAGGCGTTATGGCGGCAGCTATCAAGTATTATCCACCTTTTAAATTAATCAACCAAAACCCCTCACCCTAACTAATTCGAAAGCTTTGTGATAAGAAATTTATATTAGTTTGTCTCTCTATCCATTCTTATATTAAAAACCTGCTTTAATAAACGAAGGTTAAGTGCCAAGATTGACTTTTTGATCGAATCACAATGAATGTCGCAAATTCTATGGAAGTCGCCATTTTCGTGTTATTTTCTTAAGACCAAAGACTGAAGAGCACTATTTTACGTCCGAGGCGTGCTGAAGCTCGCCTCGTCTACGTCGCATGCGCCATATTTTGTCAGCAAACTGCTTTTGTTGTTTGGTCAGAGTCTGGAATGAAACATATTGCTGTCATTAATTGCAACGGCTAAAACTGACCATGAACAGCTTCACCCATACAAATTATTGAAACAATAATGGTTATGATGTTTAATTTTCATATATCTATCGGCAGCCGAAATAGCTCAGTTGGGAGAGCGTTAGACTGAAGATCTAAAGGTCCCTGGTTCAATCCCGGGTTTCGGCATCCGGCGGCTTGCCACAATGATTTTTTTTATCTTTTGCGTTTCGTTTTGGGCTTTACATTATTACCTGTATCGTTGTGTTTACCACAATAGGATTAATTTTCTTCTTTAAACTTTAGTTCTGTTCTGTATTATTTTTTTTCCCCTCTGCCTTGTCATGTGATTGTATGCCATTATAGCAGATTCTGGTTAGGTCTATGCTTCACTAGTTCACTCGTGTGTTTTCTTTCTTATTTTGTTGTTGTTTACCTGAAGCACCTTATAAAATCTACCATATACGATTTTTAGTACTGTCGTATCGATCCATCGCTCTAAGGTCTACGATAAATCAACCAATAGATAAGCTTAAAATGATTACAAAGATAACCAGATTAGACTGCCAAACATACATTAGATAAACTTAGGCTTACATGATCACATTTTCAAACATTGCTTGTCACCTGTCATATTCTATCTAAGACAAATAAGGCCGTGGAACAAAATGGCAATTTTTATAATGTAGTATTTTTAACGCTTTTATGGTGAACTGTTGAACGTTTTTATAGCATAACATTATTGTATTGTATTATTATTTGATTAAAAATAATATGATTTGATTTACCCACATCCACTAATAAGGTGATCTCGGTGGTTTTGGTAGATTTTAATTTTCTTTGCCAGTACTGTCCTGTAAACAGCCAAGGGGTCCTTAACGTGCACAGAGTGTTGTGATTTGCACGTAGGGACCTCCTTTTATCGTCCGTCCCCGACGGGAAGAGGTCTCGATCCACCTACCTGGACAAGGGGGGGGGGGGAGTAGATTTTGCATAAAACAAATTCCGAGGAAATGTTTCAATCTTTGGCCGTACTTGAAACCGCTGCCCTTTGGTTGAGAGACCGATACGTTGCCCCTGGACTACCGAATCCCAATGTTTTTATTCACTCATATTGCCTCATACTATGAGTCATGACATTTTAAGTGTTGATATTCGAAAGCATTGAACAAAGTTCAGTTATTGTGTAGGCCTATTACGATTTTTGTTATGTATGTCAATGTATGTATATTTTATAACATATCATTATCCATGTCATGTAAAGATCACAATATGCATCAGATGATGTTTGACATGTGCTATATAAATTATATTTATTATCATTATTATCATTATCGTTATTATTATTATTATTATTATTATTATTATTATTATTATTATCATCATCATCATCATTATCGTCATCATCATCATCGTCATCATCATCATCATCATCATCATCACCATCATCATCATCATCATGTTTATGTGACTGTTAGCGCCATAGGCTGCCTCAGTTTCAGCTCTGACTTTCCCCTTGATTTTTGCTTGTTTTAGATATCAAAGTGTGACATAATTTATAGGTATCTATTCATCTTTAAACGGTGCATCCTTTGTGCAATATTTGTGGATTTATATAACAGTGCTTTCGAATATTTGTGGATTTTTTACATTATTATACAGATGTGGAGCTATTCTTCAAGTTTCAATCGTTAGTTTTATTGTGAACTGTTTTTATCCACCAAGGACCATGGGCATTCTCAATAAAAACCCAGGCATTATTCCAGCCATTACATGACATACAAGGCAAGTGATCTGATAACACATCGTCATTACAGTAGTCACATTTGCCAGTCATTGACTTGTTGAGGCAGTACCACTTATATAGAAACACATACAAACCCACACGAAGAGGGAAGAGGGGCGGAAGATTTCAATAAACAAAAAACAAAAAACGGCACTCCAATGCCAACAATTTACTTTTCATTAGACCGACACCGAACACTACAAATGTGTCTGATTTAGACCCTTTAAAGGTTGTGCTGTTAAAATGGACGCTCTGCTCGTAATAAAACAACACTACTAAACGAATACAAATCGACTGTGACATAGACTTACTTTTCATAACAGAAACCTGGCTAAAAGATGATAGTGATTGCATTTTGAATGATTTGTTACCATCTGGTTACTCTTTTGTTAAACGGGACCGTCCCCATGGCAGAAGGTGGTGGACTAATGGTGATTTTTAAAACGGCATTGGATATCGAACTGATAAACTTTATGCAACCATCCACATTTGAAGTCATTGAATGTAACATGAAGACCAATAAAATGTTAGTACAAGTTCGTTTTGATATATCGCCCCCCCCGTCCCGGCATCCAAGAAATACAATGCCTCAAATACCAAGTTTTATAAATTAATTTCAAGATTACATAATCGATATTTCTGCTAAAACAAATAACCTATGTATTCTTAGAGATTTCAACATCCATGTCAATGATAATGCAGATAAAAATACATTTATTTCATGAACATCATCGAGGCATATGCAACCCTGATCCAACATGTTAAATCCGCAACACATATAACCGGAAACACACTTGACCTTGTTATGAGCCATTCCAAGGACAACCTCTTACAAGATGTACGTGTAGAAAGCAACCATATCTCAGACCATCAAAGCGTAATATTTCACTTGAAATTGAAAAAAGCCCCGGCATCAACAAAAGTCGATTTTGTATAGGACAAAAAATTCATTGGACATGGAAAGTTTTAAAAGTGACATTGTCAAATCAGAGATAACTAAGAGCCTCGAGGAAGTTAGGACAGTTGAAACAAAAATTTCACTATTTAACAAAATTATGGTCCAAATACTTAACACACATGCCCTCCTGATTACAAAGTTGTAACAGTGCGACCGGACATCAAATGGTTTTGTGATGAAATACTAATCTCAAAACGAAAGAGAAGAGCAGCAGAAGAAACTTGGCGGAAATCTAAGCTCGTCATTCACAAAAACTCTATATCAAAGCAAAAAACGAAACAAATGGATTGATAAACGAATGCAAACGTACATATACCAGAGACAACATCGCTGAGCACAAGGACAATAGCATGGAACTTTTAACATCATAAATAGACTCACGAAACACGAACACCCATCATCTTCATACCCATCACACGCAAATGACAAAGAATTAGCTAACATATTCAATAAATATTTCGTTGACAAAATTGTCACCATTCGATCGGATCTTGACGAAAAAGACTGACACTGACACCATTAAAACTTGTGGTACGAAATTCATCACAACACCACCACCACTTTCTTACTTTTTTACCCGCTTCTGTTGAAGGAAATCACTGAACTCGTCAATGATGCAGCAACAAACAATGCAAATTGGACGTGTTTCCCACGTGGGTTCTAAAAACCTGTATTAATGAGGTTGCACCAGCCATAATCTCCATCGCCAATTGTTCCATCCAAAAATGCAGAGTTTCCCACCGTTTTCAAAAAGCACATGTGACTTCACTCTTAAAAAAGAAGAATCTTGACAACGAGATGACGAAAAATTACAGACCCGTCTCGAAGTTAAATTTCATTTCAAAGATCATTGAGAAATTCATTGTGCGAAGACTTACCAACCACATCATGAGCTAAACCTGTGCCCCTTTTTCAATCAGCATACAGGCAAGGCCACAGTACTGAAACTGCGTTAATCCGTGTCCACAATGACATAATCAACCAGCTCAATGCAATGACAATGTCGCACTTCTACTTTTGGATCTGAGCGCAGCTTTCGATACTTTCTTTCTTTCTTTATCAGCTCCCATTCTACCTTTCGGTGTATGGGTTTTAGATGCCCGGAAATGATCCTTCTCCATTCTGCCCTGTCCTGACATTTTCTGTTTCCTTCCGTGAAAAGCTAAATTTCTTTGCGTTAATGCCTCTTTTATATCTTCTTCCACTTTCTCCGAGGTCTGCCTTTTGGTCTTTTACCTTGAGTTTTAGCATTGTATACTGATTTTGCTATTCTATTGACATTATTCTGTTAACATGTCCAAACTATCTCAGTTGGTTCATTTCTATCTTAGTTTTTATGATATCTGCTTTGGTTTGATCTCTTATAGTTGTATTTCTGATTTTTGTCTCTTTTAGTTTTCCTACTCTCTTCTTAGATATTCCATTTCGGCTGCCTGTACTCTACTGTATTCCTACTGTCTAGGTCCAGGTTTCACTGCCATAAGGAGAGTAGGACAATAAACTGAGTTGTATACTGCCATTTTGGTTTTTGTTGACAATTCTTTATTTACCTACAAATGCCTTTCCTAGATATATTGCACTTGCCTTTTTTGATTCTCTGGCTGATTTCTCCTCTTAGTTTTCCCTCAGAGTTAATCATTACTCCTAGGTAATTGTAGCTTTGAACTTGTTTTAAAATCTCCTGCCTAATTTAAGATTTTGTGTTTTAGCTTCCTAGTTACTAGCATTGTTTTGGTTTTCTTTGCATTTACTCTCATTCCTCTTTATTTAATTCATTATTCATTATGTTGATATTTGACTGGAGGTCCCTTCCTGATTTTCTAAACAGAATTAAATCATCGGCAAATGAAAGCATTGATACATTTACTGGTTTGAGCTTCCACATACCTACATTCATTTTTTTCCTTTTTAAGGACGCCTTTGCGACTGAATCCATAAATGTGATAAACAAAAGAGGACATAGGATACAACCCTGTCTTACTTCCCTATATCTACATCAAATTCTTCTGATATATTTCCAGCTACTCTCACTGCACATGTTGGTTTATTGTAAAAACTTTTAATGGCTTCTATTAAATTTTGCTCTACATTGTATTCTTTTAAGGATGCCATAGTTCGTCCCTCCTCACAGTGTCAAATGCCTTTTCTAAGTCAATAAAACATAGGTGCAAGTCAATGTTTCTCTCAAAGAATTTTTAAAATTATTTATCTAATTGTAAATATGGGATCTTGTACATTTCTTCCTGGTCTAAATCCACTCTGGTGTTCTTTAATCTGATCCTCTACTCTTTTCCGTAGTCTCATTTCCAGAACCCTGGCATACACTTTTCCTGGTACGCTAAGTAGTGATATTCCTCTATATTTTGAGCATTCCATAGTTGATCCTTTCTTATATATTGGTACTACCGTTTCCTTTTTCCAGTCGTATGGTACCTGTTTGGGCTTCCATGCTTGTTGGCATATTGCATGTAGTAGTTTGTCTGCCTCTTTTCTCTTGGCTTTATTCATTTCTGGATAAACTTGATCTGCTCCTGTGGCTTTTCCTAATTTCACTTTTCTTATACTATAGCTGTTTGAAGTTCTTCCATTGAGATATCTACGTCTTCAGCTGCCTCATCTCGATTACTTGTTACTCTTAATAATTGATCCGTACTCCTTGTTTCATATGTTCTGGGTGGATTATCTAATTGTTGAAAAACTTTCTCCACGTTTCCATGATTTCGCTGTCTCCTTTCATTATCTCTCATTTGGCGTCCTTAATTTGTCGTATTGGGCATGCTTTGGTCTTTCTCATGCTCTTCATTGCTCCCCAGAACAGCTTTTGATTTCTTTGATAATGATAGCTTTCTTGAAGTCTTTGTCCAAACTCTTCCCACTTGACATTCTCATTCCACCATGCTGTTCTTTTCATATCTCCTTTAATTTGTTTCTTACCACAGACTTCTTCAGTACAACTGAGGAGTGTTTCCTTAAATATTTGCCACTTTTCTTCTATTGTGCTTTCCTTCAGGTCTATCTGCCTTTCACTGATATATCTTTTTATCCTAGATTGGTATATCTGTTTTACTATTATTTATTTAGTTCTTCTATTTTGAGTTTAGTAGCTTTGTCCTCTTTCCTTTTCTGTTTGTTTTCTTCAGTTCATAATCTCATTTTGGCTATCACTAGGTGATGATCACTAAATATTTGAGCTCGTCTGCTTACTCTAGCATCCATTGTACTGTAAAATAGAAAACTGTTAACTATTATGTAGTCTATGATTGACTTTTCACATCTGTCTTCATTTACTCTTGTATATTTGCGGATATATTTATGAAGAAAAAATGTGTTAGCTATTTTCATATTATTCTGTAGGCAAAAATCTATTAGTCTCTCTCCATTTGGAGAAGCTGTTGTCTCTCCTTCTTTACATATTACTCCTCCTAATGTTTCTACATTGTTGCCTACTCTAGCGTTTAAATCTCTTAAAACCATTAATTCCTGTTTGGGTTTGAGATTCTCTGCAGCTATTTGTAAATCATTTTTGAAGATATCTTTTTCTTCTTTGGTGGCATCTTCGTTTGGTCCATAAGCTATTAATAATTTAATTTCTTTTCCTTTTGGTTTAATATTTACCTCTAATAGCCGTGGGCTTATAAATTTCCAACTTTCTAGTAGCATTTCTTGCCTTTTATGCATTAGGAGGCCTACTCCTGCTCTAGCTCTATCTTTGACATCTACTCCTGAGAAGATTAAAATATGATTTGGTCCTACAATTTCTATTCCTTGTCCTTTTTTCTTTGTTTCTGTAGTAGCCAAAATGTCTTCTTTGAATTTTCCATTTCTTCAGCTAATTCTAACTCCTTTCCATTAATTGTCCTAACATTCCATGTTCCAAAAATCACAGTCCGTGTTCTTTTCCAGAGCCGTCTTCGAAAGTTCAAGCCGGGTATATCATTGTATATTATATTACTTTGAATCAGGTTGTTTTGGACAAGCAGGGGATTAGCCCACTGTACCCTAGGTAGATGATGGGGCTGCCACCTTGAGGCCCCTACCGGGCCTTGTTATTTTCTGTGAGGGTTAAAACTCCCTTAGCCTTTAGTCATTCAAGACCAGCCTGAAAGTCAGCAGGTTGTTATTTTCTGTCAGAGTTAACTCCCTTAGCCTTTGGTCAGTCAAGACCGGCCTGCAAGACAGCAGGTTGTTTTCTTTCAGGGTTAACTCCTTAGCATTTGGTCAGCCAAGATCTGCCTGCAAGTCAGCAGGAGACTCGTGGAGGGCGGGATCATCTACTCCTGTACAGGTGCTTACCTGTCCACTGCCCGGGCTTTCGATACCATAGACTACAAAACACTCTTCGCTAGAATGCAGCAATGTTTCG
>JAXRKP010001067.1:52500-62500 GCA_037039925.1 Doris montereyensis | reverse complement strand
CTGTTTCCATTATTGTATTTAATGATTTGATTGACATATTCATATCGAGCTAAAAAAAACCAACGTTGCTGGTGATACAGAACTCGACGTAGTTTTGACTTTTCATCAACCTGTTCAACTTGGTCTTATAAAAAAAGATAGTATGCTACTATAAAACACAACTATTCAATATTTTGCCAAACATCTTCCTTAATACACCTATGCTACTATAAAACACAACTATTCAATATTTTTGCCAAACCTCTTCCTTAATACACCCTATGCTACTATAAAACACAACTATTCAATATTTTACAAACATCTTCCTTAATACACCCTATAAGATATATAAAACACAACTGATTCAATATTTTGCCAAACATCTTCCTTAATACACCCTATGCTACGCCACTGGACAAAAAAAACCCGTAACAGGTGATATTGAGGTCGAACTGTCCATATTGAAAACATTCTCTAATTATTCATGGTCTCTTGATTTAAAAAAAAAACCCATAGGTAAGCATCAACATAATTCGCTGCTTTGGGAATACTGTAAATGAGACAGATATCTTTTTTTCTTCAGATTTATAGTGTCATAGAGTGTCTAGAACCAACGCGAATGTATAGCGATTTCTGAAAAAATCAACTATTTCTGGGACACGAACTTTGGAAAACGAACAAAATGTAACAAATTGATTTAAATAAAGGGGAAACACATTTTTGAAACTTTAACCATAAGAATCAGTTATCGAAAAGCCGACAGAATGCCGCATACATCCTGTTGTGTTTTACAAATCATCCGACACTTTAAATCTCCAGATGATATTGAGATGAACGCTATGATCCTGTCCGGTAACAGTTTTCACAACCCAGGGACGAGAAAACAACATTGCCCGCCTGGCTACAGGCCCACCTGGACGACTACACCAAGCAGTTTGAGGGACAGAAGCAAAATCGACCTCGTGTGGAAACCCCACCTCGGTGAGGCTTGCCCAGAGACTGTACGACTTAACTGTAAATGTGACAACTTCCATCAAAATGCAGCCCATGTATTGACGTTGATGGGGCCGCGAAAGCGATGTCGATATGTAAGACACAGGGTTTCTAGCTTTATCCCCCCCCCCCCCCACGAACCAACCTGTGGATGTCAACGGTCTCCATGAATCCTCAACTTTTGAGATCGATATGAACCTTAATTTTACTATAATAGGCATAACGAGTGCTTCGTAATAAATGATCAAGTCCATAATATAATATTGTAGTGATAACTAAGAGATGAGCCGGTTATAATTATTACAAATGGTGAATGTGTGTGAGAGTATGACAGAATAATCGTCAAAGTGAGTAAAAAGTGTTTATTATTTTGTTTCAATGGGTTTAAGATCGGGACCCCGGACCAAAACACCCCCCCCCCCCCCCCCCCCCGGTCGTGATTACGTACTCACAACGCTACGGTTCGTATTACAACGCCTCTAGACAGCTAGATATATAAAATATCTAGATTTAGCAGTTAGTAGAAACATGAGAAATACTAGCCCCAAAGGAGTTTGAGACAAGAAAACGTGACAGTGATGGGTGGGACTAAGAGTTAACTGGGAACATGTTTTAAAAACAACCCAAAATGGAAACCCAGTTGAATGGTTAATCAATTTCATTGAAAACTCGTAGGAGTCAGAAAACCAAGCGCAGAGTTTTGCACTATTTTTCGTTTATCACAGAATTTAGAATATTGATTTGTCCGAATCAAAACAGCAATTCAACGTCTTCTTTTTTAGTCTTCTTTCTTACTTCTCTCATCACTGGTGTTCTTCTTTGCTTCATGTAATATTTAATACAGCTAATATAATCTTTATCTAAAGGAGATGAACAGAAACACATCTTTCTTCTCAATATAGCTCATATTGTAAAATCTTTATCAACGATAAACAGCAATACATATTTTTCTAAAATATAGCTCCTATTGCAAAATCGTTATCTAAATGATGAACAGCAACACATCTTTCTACTCCATATAGCTCATATGGTAAAATCTTGGATCTAAATAATAAACAACAACAAATCTTTCTTCTCCATATAGCTCATATTGTAAAATCGTTATCTAAATGATGAACAGCAACACATCTTTCTCCGCAATATAGCTCATATTATAAAATCTCTATCTAAATGATGAACAACAACACAACTTTCTTCTTCATATAGCTCATATTGTAAAATCTTTATATAAATGATGAACAGCAACATATATTTCGTAATGTAGCTCATATTGTAAAATCTTTATTTAAATGATGAACAGCAACACATCTCCCTCTCCATATAGCTCATATTGTAGAATATTTGTCTAAATGATAAACAGCAACACATCTTTCTTCTCAATATAGCTCATATTGTAAAGTCTTTATCTAAATGATGAACAGCAACACATCTTTCTTCTCAATATAGCTCATATTGTAAACTCTTTATCTAAATGATGAACAGCAACATATTTTCTTCTCCATATAGCTTATATTGTAAAATCTTTATCTAGAGGATGAATAACAACATATCTTTCTCCTTCATATAGCTCATATTGTAAAATCTTTATGTAAATGATAAATAGGAGCACATCTTTCTTCTCAATATAGCTCATATTGTAAAATTGTTGTTTAAAGGATTAACAGCAACGCATCTTTTTCTCAATATGGCTCATATTGTAAAATCTTATATAACTGATAAACAACAACACATTTTCCTTCTCCATATAGCTCATATTGTAAAATCTTTATCTAAATGATGAACAGCAATACATCTTTCTTCTCCATGTAACTCATATTGTAAAATCTTTATCTAACTGATGAACAGCAATACATATTTCTTCTCAAATATAGCTCATATTGTAAAATCTTTATCTAAATGATGAACAGCAACACATCTTTCTACTCCATATAGCTCATATTGTAAAATCTTTATCTAAATGATAAACAGCAACACATCTGTTTTCTTGATATAGTTCATATTGTAAAATCTTTATCTAAAAGATGAACAGCAATACATCTTTCTTCTCCATATGGCTCATATTATAAAATGTTTATGTAAAGGATGAACAGCGACATATTTTTCTTCAATATAGTTCATATTGTAAAATCTTTATCTAAATGATGTACAGCAACACATCTTTCTTCTCAATATAACTCATATTGTAAAATCTTTATCTAAATGATAAACAGCAACACATCTGTTTTCCTGATATAGTTCATATTGTAAAATCTTTATCTAAAAGATGAACAGCAATACATCTTTCTTCTCCATATAGCGCATATTGTAAAATCTTTGTCTATAGGATTAACAGCAACACATTTTCTTCTCAATATAACTCATATTGTAAAATCTTTATATAACTGGTAAATAGCAACACATCTTTCTTCTCTATATAGCTCATATTGTAAAAGCTTTATCTAAATGATGAACAGCAACACATCTTTCTTGTCAATATAGCTCATATTGTAAAATCTGTATCTAAATCATGAACAACACATCTTTCTTCTTCATATAGCTCATATTGTAAAATCTCTATCTAAAGGATGAAAAGCAACATATCTTTCTTCTCCATATGGATCATATTGTAAAATCTTTATGTAAAGGATGAACAGCGACATATTTTTTTCTTCTCAATATAGCTCATATTGTAAAATCTTTATCTAAATGATGAACAGCAACACATCTTTCTTACGGGTGAAAAGTGTAGATAGAACTCAGTGCAAATGGTACAATTCCAGCATACGAGAGGCAAAACGAAAAAGACGGAGAATGGAAAAGCTTTGGATGCGAACTAGACTGGAAATCAACAAAGAAATCTACAGATTGGCTAAAAACGAAACAAACCAGCTGATTACAGATGCCAAAAGAAAATACTTAAAGGAAACAATTTTTGACAAGAGAGGCGACCCCAAAGAATCATTCAAAATAATCACCAGACTAAGAAACTGTACTTCATCAAAAGACAGTCTGCCTACCAGTAATTCAGAATCCGAACTCTGTGAAAAATTCAATATACTTCACAGAGAAAGTTCACAACATTAGGTGTCAACTTGATGTGAATCACTCAAAAACTGGATCGAACCTTGAACCAACGCAGACAACCGCATCATCAAAATTGTCTAAATTCGAAGCCACAAATTCCGCTGAGATCGCCGGTCTCCCAAAGAGTATGCCAAATAAG
This sequence comes from Doris montereyensis, assembly GCA_037039925.1. NCBI lineage: Eukaryota > Metazoa > Mollusca > Gastropoda > Nudibranchia > Dorididae > Doris > Doris montereyensis. Next base: position 58,326 of record JAXRKP010001067.1, on the reverse strand, counting down.
ACATGCTCATTAGATCCTATCCCAACATCGCTATTGAAATCTTGTGCTCATGAACTCGCTCCTGTTATTTCATCAATCGTTAATGAAAGCCTTGAAAAACAACAATTTTCCCGGCTGTCTGAAAAATAGCTTCCGTTGTTCCACTAAAGAAAAAACCATCACTTGACAAAGAGGAATTAAAGAACTATCGCCCAGTGTCAAATTTGAATTTCTATCAAACATTGTCAACATTGTCGAAAAGACAGTCTTTAACCGACTCAACACCCATATCCATCTGAGTGGGAAAGCGCCAAATTTCAGTCGGCCTATAAAAAGGCTCATTTAACAGAAACAGCACTGATTCGTGTCCTCAACGACATTGCCACAGAAGTTGACAAGAAGAAATGCGCCATGATGGTATTACTCAATCTAAGTGCGCATTCGATACACCGATCAAGCATTACTCATATGTCTTCTCGAGAAGCGTTTCAACATATCGGGTATTGCACCGGAGTGGCTAAAGAGTTACCTATTCAACAGAACCCAAATTGTTACCGTCAATAACAAATAATCGACGGAACTGATCCTAAAATACGGTGTACCACAGGTTCAACTCCTAGGACCAATGCTCTTCAGCATGTACACTACACCGCTGTGTGATGTTATAACCGACCAAGGACTTCAGTTTCATATATATGCTGATGACACACAAGTTTACATTCCATTCTCTTCTTCCGAGGAAACATCGGTCAAATTACAAATGGAATCCTGCATTGAAAACATCCAAGAATGCATGGGCCACAATAAATTGAAACTAAATGACAGTAAAACGGAATTGATAACTTTTGGCTCAAAGTATAATCTTCAGAAAATCAACGTGAATAACATCCTCGTTGGCAATGATACTATTGAAGCCAATGGATCTGTCAAAAATTTAGGTTTCATTTTTGATCAGACTCTATCCATGGAAAATCACATAAAAAAGATCAAGCAAAAATGCTACATTAACCTGAGGGGTGGCTGGTATACCAGTAACAGTTCAGACAGATATTCTGGAGTTGTTCCATGTAGTGAGTTGTAAACCGTGCAATCACCTCACCCATTCCAAATACGAAATTAGGCATGGAAGCCTTCTCATTCAATAGTCCCATGGTCTGGAACTCTCTGCCAATGATCATCAAGAACAGCCTTAACATCCATTCCTTCAAAAACAGTTGAAAACATATTATTTTCGAGAGACTTATTTCTGATGTTGTCAATTTTTATTGACTCTTTCTTTCATTTCTTTGATATTGCAAAGCGCCTAGAGCATCTCACTGTATGGGCGCTATAGAAATCTCCATATTATTATTATTGTTATAATTACGTGTTTTCATAAGCTGTCGAGTGATTAGCCTTTTCAGGTAAACATCACTACAGGATGACCTATTGTATTGATATGTATACAGTACATTGTTAACGGGAAACACTGATCATTTCAGGATGTCCCGCCATGAAAGAACGCTCAACTGTCCCCTGTTGTTGCTGTCACCTCACACCTGTTACGTCCAATTAATTGTCCATACTGTATAACCCTATCATAAAAGACAAAATCCCAATTAGGAAAAACATACCTAATTATGATATTTTTTAAATCGGTGCTCCATTTTCCATTGTCGTTATTTGAGATTCAAACATCCACGCCTTACTAATATAAGATACTGTTATTTCAATCCTTCATTCAAACCTGACACAATGGTCGTAGATAGTCACTGCAAAACGTTTGCGTGAACAGCTCAGCAGGCTTTTATGCAATCAAGTGTGAAGATTTTCAAACGTTCCGTCAATGTCTTGCTGTGTCAAAAATCTGTCACACTACTCCTACACGCCTATATCATACCTTCCCGATTTCCAAGCCCTGATGTCACAATTTCAAGTCTAAACATTCATTGCACTACCAGGTAGGCCTAAGCGCTTTCGATTTGATTTGTTTAAAAAAATGTTTATCTCTTCTTTTATCCAATTTTGGTTTTAAAGCGACGTGTTTAATTCTGTTTTTAAAGTCTTCAGTGCTATTGCTGAGTTTTACTTCTCCTGGCAGTCCATTCCACAGCTTTACTATACTAGGGTAAAATGAGTGCACGAACTTTACTCTTTGTTTTTACTTATAAAATATCATCATTACATATTTCAGAGTCTGAAATAAATGCTATTCCCTGCAGAATTTTACCACAGCCCCTACAATCACGCATCCTTACACTTTTCGTCTAGTTACAATGACAATGCTATGACCTTTTACGTAAATATTGACGATCTTGTAACAGTTGCTGTCACTGCTACGTCTGGGCTAATTGTATTGAGGTAAGTATGGATGCTCAGCCACACTTCTTTCCTATCTGGTCTTTGCCTCTTCTACTTTTATTCAGAGAAATTTAACTGGTCAATAAGTCTCAGGTACAAGAGGTTGTAGAGGTATTTCTAAATAGACCTTTCTAAAAAGAAAATGCAATTCCCAGGAGAAACTAACATCGTCAGCTGTATAACATAAATACCTATGTCAGACAAGCATTTTGGAGATAATAACACATAATAGCATATCTAGGTATTTTCCTTTTAGCATAAACATGTTTAAGAAATCAACCAACCAACCAGAAAGCTCAAATTAAAAACCAAAATCGATTGTAATCAAGATCTTTGAAAATGAAAGCTTTAGAAAGTTTTCCTTGTTTTCTCAAAACGTCTACATGTTATTTAGGCATTTATGTAATACAGCTGACGATATGCATCCTTCTACGAAATTTGATCACAGGAAGGATTGATGAGTCAAGATTATCATCAAAATTGTATTCCCCTTTACAATATGTCGCAGGTATACATTCTGATAGTAAGTCCCCTGTTTGCATCATACTTTCAAAACGTCGGCTTCAATAGGTGTATTGTCATTTGTTACAAGGAGAGATTCAGTTTATTTCATCATATAGTTTAAGTTTTTGTTGTTGACTTCCATTTCTTTCTACATTTGAGACAGGATTTTTGTTATTTGGTTTTTTGTCTGAAGATTTATATAACTGGGTATCATTATTAACAATAGACATGACTAAATCACTGTGTTCTATCTTGTTTCTTGCTATGTTTATATTCTATTCTCTTATTACCCCACAAAAAAACCCAACAACGATTGGACATGTCTTGGAGTTCTTTTATCGACTTACGATCTGGGTTAGGAAGACCTTGTAAAACATGTATAATTTAGGACAACAGGATTGATTTAATGAGCACAATGTCTTTCTTATGGAGTAAGCTATCTTATACCTCCAAAGAATAAGACTCTCTTTATTTCATATCCATAACAATATGTTTCAAGAGATTGAAGGTTGACATATATTTTTAAATTCGGTTGATAATTCTATACTTAAATTGTGAATTTTGAGGGGTTCCAGATGGATTTACTTGCAGTGCTAAACCTTGGTTCATGAGGTCTAGTACATCCAAACCATATCAAATTTAATTTTTCAAAATTGATTTTTAAGCTCTGAATATCAAGAAATTCAGGCAATGGTTGCGACGTTACATGGTTGGAAATTTGTTTATATCTTTTGTATATATTTTACATATGCTCATCACGTAATGCTTAAATGTGTCTAAGCTATTTATGTGTCAATAATACGAAGGAGCCACAGTGGATTGAGATCAAAGGCGAAATATGACAATAAGTGACAACTCCACTAATAAAGACAGAACAAACATCTGCTAGTGCTAATTGACATTTCAGACAAGTCGTTTACTCTAGTCTATCCCTTATTGTATCGATACATTTGCAATTTGTATACATTTCGCACTTTTTTTAGTGCAAATTCTTGCCTTGATCGATACTTCCTTTCATTCATTCTCTATCATTTCTTCCTTCTAGATCCCGTGAGATATATATCTTGTTATTCTCTTTTTTTCGTTCTTGTTTCCCATATTCACACCTCTCTCTCCTTTTCTTTCTTCCTGCTTTTTTCTTCTCTCTCTCTCTCTCTCTCTCTCTCTCTCTCTCTCTCTCTCTCTCTCTCCCTCTCTCTCTCTCTCTCTCTCGCCTCTCTCTCTCTCTCTCTCTCTCTCTCTCTCTCTCTCTCTCCTCTCTCTCTCTATCTCCTTTCTCTCCTTCTCTTATCTCCTTTCTCCTTTTGTTACTTTATTTTCATATGTTTATTTCATTCTAGATCTGAACCTTCCATTCTCGCTCTATATATCCTTCACATCCCCTTCTACTTACGTTTCTTATGATCACCGTATTTTTCTTTCTTTCTTCCTCCTTTCTGTTTTTCTTCTGACATCATATTATGTGATGCATGAGGTAGTGCTTAGATCTAGATCTAGATTCTAGATATTTCTTGTTTGTTGTCTGACGAAGGGTTATACCCGAAACGTCACGTATTTGTTCTGTCTTTATTAGTGGAGTTGTCACTTATTGTCATATTTCGCCTTATGTGTCAATAATAATTTATGCATAGTAAAAGCGTGTTGTATTTCATATTGCATTAAAGCTATTCTAATACCAAAAATATGTGCCACTTTTTGGACAGTGAAAGAAAGGACATAGACAAAATATAAAAGACGAGACAAATACAAGGAATAGTCAGTAACAAACCCTGGCCACGACGGGGATCGAACCCGCGACCTCTGCGTCGACACCCATCACCTTGCCATGAAAGAAAGCGTGTTTCGATCCCCATGGAGGTATTTTTTTCTTTCTGTCTATTCCTTGTATTTGTCCCGTCTTTCTTCCTATGGGGTTTACCATTATTCAAAGAAATTTCTTTCACTTTTGACTTGCCCCTTGCCTCACTGTTTGACTTTACACTCTATGGATAATAAAGTTGTATCTTTATCTGTCTTATCGTATCTGAATCTGCTTCAGCAGCGTGGCGTCAGAATACCCTGCAACCTTTGGTCTCCAGCAGTTTATTGACCTAGTTGTTCAGGCTCGACAGGGTGGCCCATTCATTCAGCGATATTCTTTTACTACACGATGAGGAATAATCTTACCTATCCGTATGCATAGGCGATGATTTACACCTGGGACTACCTATACCTGTACTGAGATTTCCTAGATTTACACCCATGGGCCAAGCTTTCATCGTCTTATCGTGAATGTATTTGAGAGTGCAATGTGTCTTACTAACTAGTGTCTGGTCCATAGCAAACGAACTCATCGCAGTGCTTTTTCATTATCTTATATCGGAATATAAATAATTAACGTTTGCCTGTTTTGTAGTTTCAGTTTACAGATAAATTCAGGGTGACTGCACAGGAAACCGACTGTAAAATACGATATTCATTGAATCCACGTTCAGGATGACTGATTGTAGTGGAAAACCGGCAGTTACTAAGATGTATCCGACACCTGTTCAGGAATTAGAGAAAATAGCCAAGGAGGAAAGAGTGGATGTTGCTGATGCTAAGTTTGCTCAGTTGATGGACAGAAAAGGGATACATTGCGTGCCTTTAGAGACGAATTTCATTATCCGAAAATGAAGGATTTATACAAAGGTAAGTGTGCGTGTGTTCAAGTTTTATTCTGTTCATAATGCACCGCACTGGGAGTGTTGTGAAACAATATTATTGATATTATGTTGCCGCATACTAAAAAACCCAAACGTGTTCGCCTATACATAGTTACCTCCATGCTACTCCCCCCCCCTAAAGAAAGAATAGAAAAGAAAAAAAGGAAAAACATAGACGGTTTTGATTTTACAGTCATCTTTCCTTATGATGTGAATTTCACTCAATGAATAAATGGCAGCATATGACTAGATACAAATAGCTTAAAATCACTCAATAGAATTGATAATGGCAATTTGATGTCTTTAACCAACATGAATT
>JAXRKP010001067.1:37500-47500 GCA_037039925.1 Doris montereyensis | reverse complement strand
TTTGAACAGGTCTATTTGTTTTTCATAAGTTTCAAATTGATAACATTTTGATAAGACTTTTATGTGAAGCTTGATGAAAAGTACTATCATTTTTAGTATAACAGTATGGGAGGGAATACAAGGGGTAGAGAAAAGAAGAAATTTAATAGGACACTGAAACACGCAGGAAAACTGATAAATAATGCAGAGCCGGAGAGCTTTGAAAATTTATATGAGAATCAAAGCAAGATCAAACTCAGGAGTATACTTAGAGATAACACCCATCCTCTTTTCCCATACTCAAGACAAGTAGTAGAAGCGGTCGACTTATGCATTTTAAAATCCTGCACCGAGACATATTTTAGATCCTTTCTTCCATGTGCCATACGAAATTTTAATCATACTGAACTTAAAAACGCATAATCACCTTTTACTTACAAATGTTTAAGCAATGAAAATTGATGAATAGAGACTAAATAATTTATGATAACAATTTGATGAATGTGTATGAAGCTATACTAATTTGTCATTAATTATTGTTTGTGTAAATTGTTTCACCGCACTATCTATTTGCACACATACTTATCTTTATATTATATTTCTCCCCTAAAATCTTTGCATCAATGATTAGGTTAAGTCAAATTTGTTTTTTATTTTAAATATATTGATGTATTCTATCATAGTTCTAACAGAAAATATGATAACACAAATATGATTTCTTTGTTAATGGATTAATAAAGTTAATTGAATTGAATTGAATTGAATTGAATTGAATTGAATTGAATTGAATTGAATTAATTTGATGTTGCAGGTGCTCGTGAAGACGAAGTGACTGTCATGAACGGTCTGACAGTGAACCTACATTTGTTACTGGTAAGGAGTGGGGATGACTTCTACTTGTAGCTTAATCTGAATTACCGGTATCGGAAAAGAAGGTGCTGAAATGGCACTTTATTGTGATACATCTTTACGATGAAAGCATAGGGTGTTGATTCCGTTGATGATTAAGACTGCAAGGTTCAGGTAAGGGGTTGAACGATGACGTAAAGTGATTTCACGGTAAAATGGAAGATTGATTCATGTTTCTGCCAACTCATTAAAAAACATTTACTTCTATAGTGAACTTTTCAATGCATTCAATCAACATATTTTTGTCCCTCAGCTTACCTTTACCGTCCAACGAACCAGAGGTACAAGATTCTATGCGAGGATAAAACCTTTTGCTCGGATCGTGTAAGTTGAAATGTAATCTTCTCATTAACACAATGATAGGAAACCAAACGTTCCCCCCCTCTCCATCTTTTAGTATATTATTCCTTCATAATCAAAGTCCTCGTGATACAGTTGAGGGGACTCAGTAGTACAGAGGCAAAGTGTCGGTCTCTCAACCATAAGATCGCAGATTCAAGCCCCGATGGTTGAAAGATTTAACGAGTTTTTTCGAGTAAAATCTATTCCCACCCCCTGGTTCAGGTAGATGGATCGACACCTAGTCCCATCGGAGACAGGCGATAAAAGGGAGGTCCAAGTGTGCGGATCACAACACGCTGTGCACATTAAAGATCCCTTGGTTATTTATTGGGCAATTCGCGCAAAAAGAAAATCCTACCAATACCCCCGGGATCATATAAGCCGTGGACGTGGGTAAATCAAATCAAATCAAATTAAAGCTATAGTTGAATGAAATATGATCATTTGTAACGCTGGCGTGGAAAATAATGACAGATTGCCTCACAATACCGTAGGCCTAGAAAGAGGCTGGAGACCCTACCCTGGGTTTTGATTTGATTTTACCCATATCCACAACAAAGGTGACTGGGGTGGGGGTGGGGAGTTAGGTTAGTGGGATTAAAACAAAATTTTCCCAGACTGTCATGTGAACAGCCAAGGGATTTTTAACGCACACAGAGAGTTGTGGTCTGCACAGGGATCTCCCTTTTATCGTCAGTTTCGATAGGAGTTGGTGTCGATCCGCCTACCTGGACTAGGGGACTGCATTTTACTCGAAACAAAATATCGAGAAAAGTCTTCAACTGCTGGGGCTTGAACCCACGACTTTTTGGCTAAGAGGCCTACTACACATTCCGTATAAACCACAGAATGCCGCCCTTCCTCGCCCTTTCTCCTACTCCGGATAAACCTACATTCAACAAATGAGTATGGGCCTCTTATCCAGCTTTTTGATTTGGTATTGGTATCATCAAGAACTGTTCGTGTACACTTCGCTTAAAGGTTTGAAAATATTAACATTATTGACAAAAAAATGCTATAAGCTGGTTGTTCTCCGATGCAGGTACACCCTTCGTAGAAAAATTCAATACCAAGCAGTCATGTTCCTGGCTTCAATTCTTCCCTGAAGTTGTAAATCTATGTCTTTTTTTCTGTTTTGCCTTTATTACTGTATTTGGAAAACACACACCAGTTTTCATGTATAATATGTTTATTCCCTTCTTAGTGAAGAGTGTCTCTCTCCATACAGCTCTGAGTTGTTTTCTTCGTACTCCATTCATACTTTAATTTCTCAATCTATAGCATGCCTTTGAGAGTGAGGTCAGATTTCATGGCCATAAACCCGAGGATGCCGTGATATATCTCAAGCCACGAAAGGTGAGGTATTTTACAATTTATCCTTAAATACAAAGTCCACACCTGATATTGGTTGAGGATATGATTTCATGTGATTTGTAAATGCTATTTTTAATAGCTGTAATATATACGTTTTTAATGATTGCCATGACAACCAAAGACAAACGGGCATATATACAGATAGACATACATACATATAGATATATAGATCGATAGATAGATAGATAGATAGATATATAGATAGATAAGATAAGATAAGAAGAATATTTATATTGAGCCTTCCCTCAGAAGAGCTCAAGGCGCATTACAAGCAAAATGATTACACAGGCATGGCATGCTATGGCTAAAACATTTTACATAAAACAGATGCATCAATAAAAAAATAGTATCACAATCAATTCAGTAAAAGCACGTAATTCAATAAAATTCATCTAAATATGTTGGAGAAGTAGTGGGTCTTCAAGCGAGATTTCAGTATATTCAAAGACTCTGATAGATAGATAGATAGATAGATAGATAGATAGATAAATATATATATATATATATATATATATATATATATATATATATATATATATATATATATATATATATATATATATATATAGATAGATAGATAGATAGGAGATAGATAAATAGATAGATAGATATATAGATCGATATATAGATAAATAGATATATAGATAGATAGATAGATAGATAGATAGATAGATGGATGGATGGATGGATGGATGGATGGATGGATGGATAGATAGATAGATAGATAGATAGATATATAGATGGATGGATGGATGGATAGATGGATGGATGGATAGATAGATAGATAGACAGATAGGTAGATAGATAGATAGATCGAAAGATACAGATATAGATTGATATATGGATGTAGGTATATATAGGAGTGAATCATCGGTTTACTTTCTGACTGATGGTCGTGAATTGATAAATTAACAACTGATGGGATCATAGATCGATTGACTGTTATTAACCCATAAGCGATATTTCTATATTTTTGTGTTAGGGTGAGTTTGCTCTCAGAACAGAGGACATATTGGAGACCATTGAGAAAGAGGGAGACCAGATTGCGGTGGTTTGCTTTTCTGGTGTACAATTCTACACAGGACAATTCTTTGATATTCCTACCATAACTAAAGCTGGCCAAAAAAAAGTGAGTACTGTCATCGAAAACTAGCAAAGGCCACAGGAGGCAAAGGATCAAAGTCCATGTTTTCACATTTGAAGTAATTAAATTTCAAAGTTTAAAAAAGTGAAAAACAAAAAGTGGACATTGAAAACTCGAAAACTCGAGAAAAAAAACAACATTTGCAGGGCATGAACCCACGACCTTTGGGTTGAGAGGCCGGCTCCTTGCCTCTGGACTACCGAATCCCCGACTAAAAGGCAATCTCTGTCTAGGCGCCCTAAGATTTGCACCTATCATGAGTCAATAGAAGAGGGGAACTTGCTCCAATAGCCTTGTCTTGTTTTTAGTCTCAATGGAGCTTCAACATCCATGTGGGCGGTTGGCAAGTAGTGTTGGTAGGTCCTACTTCTTTCCTTTCACTCTCACTCACCTTTCACCTTGCTGTTTCTTCTTAATTCACTCTTAAATCACAACATAAGGTGGATGGGAGAGATTTCAATGAAACAAACAAACAAATCAACATCTATTTCATGTCATTTTTCGTTCATTGTCACACCAGAATAGCTTGAAATTTTAGATAATGTGTAGAATATCTACATTGTTCTGACATCTTTGATAAAATCCATTCTTTCCTTGCGCTTCAGAGATGTTTTTATAATAATATTACATTCGTGCGCCTAAATCACGTGATATCTTTTTACAGGGATGTATCGTTGGATGGGATGTTGGCCACGCAATTGTTAATGTGCCTCTGTATCTTCACGACTGGGGAGTGGATTTCGCCTGTTGGTGTTCTTACAAGGTAAACAGGCAAACAAACAAATTAAGCAAAGCCGAAAGATATCCTACAGGTTGTGTGGTCCTTGTTTTGCATTACTGAATATAATATAAATGTAACGGATAAGAATACAGATTGGAGTAGACTAAAATTAGCTTGCCTCAATAAATACACTATTTATCGCACAATAATTAATGTCAACCCATCGTCAAAATTTATATCAAATAATGAAGCACTTCTTATCAAAATGAGCTTCTCTCTGTGGGTCTTTATCGCTGTCGTTCCTTTCGTCTATGTGTCTCAGTCTACCAGGTTATCTGTCAGTTTACCAGTCTGTCTATCTGTCTGTCTGTTTGTCATTATCCTTGTCCCTCTGTGTCTGGATTTCTTTGCATCTCTATCTCACTGTTGGCGACGACGACAATAACGATGCACTTCGTAACAACGGTAATGGTGTTCAATAGAACGCGACATAGATGGTAATAACCAGTTCCGTCGTCTTCTTTTGAATGGGACATGGGCCGTGTGAGCTCCCAGTGAGCCCTGAAACGGCGACAAAGCCGCCGACGACCTCAATTGGCTTCGGGGTCAGTTGTGGGTCCTGCGGCTTAATTCTTCAGTCATAGTTACATTGGATAAAAAGCACCGCCCCATCACCCGTTTTCAATGTCAAAGCTCGCTTAGCTCCTCTCGAGGGCAGGTTTGCTATTGGTCATTTAGTTTTCTTTTGGGTAACCCAGCCATAATTGTTGGGCTGGGCTCCCAGGAAACTTAGATTGGTTTGGCGGGCGGGGGGAAGCACACCACCAAGGGGGGCGTCTGAAAACCTCCAACTTAGGTCCTGGATAAAAACCACCACCCCTCCGTCAACTCACCCTTGTTGTACTGTTAAGGTAGAAATTGAATACACAGAGACATGGGTGGTTGGCAGGGGCTGCTTTCAGGTCCTTCTTCTTTCCTTTCACTCTTTCACCCCTATTTCATCTTGTTTTCACAGGGTTGTACTCTCAGAAAGATACTTTACTCTACTTTTGAATCAAGTGTAAATCAGTACCCAGCTATAGGAAGAGAAATATCAGATTGTTAGTATAAAACGCCTAGCAGGCTGCTGTACTGTGTATGCTTCCCAGTGAATTGAGAAGGATTTTGAATGACATTGCCTGCTGGGGCTTATATGGTGTACTTTCGGTGAGCCTGCTGCACTTGTGCAGGTGTACGGACTATAAAATTCATTAATTAACTTTATTTCAGTACATCATATTTTGACGATTACGGATTAAGAGATCATAATTTTATGGAAGCTTAATCTAAAGGTGAAAGTGATTGCTCTGGAAAGCAAGTTTAAATTGTAACTATAAAATAAGAAATGACTTCCATATTATCGATTGAGTATTACAGCTGCTAATGAATTCCGTCTTCTTTTTGTTATGGTTTAATGGTAAATCTTGATGTCAGCAACTTGGTACTAAAATTCCTCCTCCTCCCCCCGCTATCATCAGTATCTCTGTGGTGCCCCAGGAGCATAGGAGGTATGTTTGTACACGAAAACACCACAAAGATAACTCTGACCACCTTCAAGGCTGGTGGGGTTTCACACTGTCCACTCGATTTCGCATGGATGACAGTAAGTCTAATGGCTTATGCCAGTAAGTTTAATGGCTTATGCCAGTAAGTTTAATGGCTTATGCCAGTAAGTCTAATGGCTTATGTCAGTAAGTCTAATGGCTTATGTCAGTAAGTCTAATGGCTTATGCCAGTAAGTCTAATGGCTTATGACAGTAAGTTTAGTAGTTTATGCCAGTAAGTTTAATGGCTTATGACACTAAGTCTAATGGCTTATGCCAGTAAGTCTAATGGCTTATACTGGTAAGTCTAATGGCTTATGACAGTAAGTCTAATGGCTTATGTCAGTAAGTCTAATGGCTTATACCAGTAAGTCTAATGGTTTATGACAGTAAGTCTAGTGGCTTATGACAGTAAGTCTAATGGTTTATACCGGTAAGTCTAGTGGCTTATGTCAGTAAGTCTAATGGCTTATACCGGTAAGTCTAATGGCTTATGGCAGGCTTATACCGGTAAGTCTAATGGCTTATGACAGTTAGTCTTAATGGCTTATACCGGTAAGTCTAATGGCTTATGTCAGTAAGTCTAATGGCTTATACCGGTAAGTCTAATGGATTATGTTAGTAAGTCTAATGGCTTATTTTATACCGGTAAGTCTAATGGCTTATGACAGTAAGTCTAATGGCTTATACCGGTAAGTCTAATGGCTTATGCCAGTAAGTCTAATGGCTTATGTCAGTAAGTCTAATGGCTTATACCAGTAAATGTAATGGTTTATGACAGTAATTTTAATGGCTTATGACAGTAAGTCTAATTGCTTATGCCAATAGGTTTAATGGCTTATGACAGTAAGTGTAATGGCTTATGCCAGTAAGTTTAATGGCTTATGATAGTAAGTCTAATGGCTTATGCCAGTAAGTCTAATAACTTATGCTTAAGTTTAATGGCTTATGACAGTAAGTCTAATGGCTTATACCAGTAAATGTAATGGCTTATGACAGTAAGTCTAATAGCTTATGACAGTAAATCTAATGGCTTATGCCAGTAAGTCTAATGGCTTATGTCAGTAAGTCTAATGGCTTATACCAGTAAATGTAATGGTTTATGACAGTAATTTTAATGGCTTATGACAGTAAGTCTAATTGCTTATGCCAATAGGTTTAATGGCTTATGACAGTAAGTGTAATGGCTTATGCCTGTAAGTTTAATGGCTTATGATAGTAAGTCTAATGGCTTATGATAGTAAGTCTAATAACTTATGCCAGTAAGTCTAATGGCTTATGACAGTAAGTCTAATGGCTTATACCAGTAAATGTAATGGCTTATGACAGTAAGTCTAATAGCTTATGACAGTAAATCTAATGGCTTATGCCAATGGCTTATGACAGTAAGTTTAATGGCTTATACCAGTGACAGTAAGTCTAATTGCTTATGCCAGTAAGGTTTAATGGCTTATGACAGTAAGTCTAATGGCTTATGCCAGTAAGTTTAATGGCTTATGACAGTAAGTTTAATGTTATGACAGTCTAATAGCTTATGACAGTAAGTCTAATGACTTATGCCAGTAAGTTTAATGGCTTATGACAGTAAGTCTAATGGCTTATGATAAATGTAGTAAGTCTAATGGCTTATAGCTTATGACAGTAAGTTTAATGGCTTATGACAGTAAGTCTAATAGGCTTATGACAGTAAATGTAATGGCTTATGACAGTAAGTTTAATGGCTTATGACAGTAAGTTTAATGGCTTATGACAGTAAAGTTCTAATGGCTTATGCCAGTAAGTCTAATGACTTACCAGTAAGTAAATCTAATGGCTTATGACAGTAAGTCTAATGGCTTATGACAGTAAATTTAATGGCTTATGACAAGTAATTGTCTTACAACAGTAAATAATAAATGGCTTATGACAGTAAGTCTAATAGGCTTATGACAGGTAAGTCTAATGGCTTATACCAGGACAGTAAATCTAATGGCTTATGTCACAAGTTTAATGGCTTATGACAGTAAGTTTATAATGGCTTATGACAGTAAATCTAATGCATTACGACAGTAAATCTAATGGCTTATGACAGTAAATCTAATGTCTTACAACAATAATACTAATGGTTATGACAGTAAGTCTAGTGGCTTATACTGGTAAGTCTAATGGCTTAGGACAGTAAATCTAATGGCTTATACCGGTAAGTATAATGGCTTATGTCAGTAAGTCTAATGGCTTCTACCGGTAAGTCTCATGGCTTATACCGGTAAGTCTAATGGCTTATACCGGTAAGTCTAATGGCTTATATCAGTAAGTCTAATGGCTTATGACAGTAAGTCTAATGGCTTATGTCAGTAAGTCTAATGGTTTATGTCAGTAAGTCTAATGGCTTATGTCAGTAAGTGTAATGGCTTATGTCAGTAAGTCTAATGGCTTATACCGGTAAGTCTAATGGCTTATGCCAGTAAATCTAATGCATTACGACAGTAAGTCTAATGGCTTATGACAGTAAATTTAATGTCTTATGACAGTAAATCTAATGCATTACGACAGTAAGTCTAATGGCTTATGACAGTAAATTTAATGTCTTATGACAGTAAATCTAATACCTTATAACAGTAATACTAATGGCTTATGACAGTAAGTCTAATGGCTTATACTGGTAAGTCTAATGGCTTAGGACAGTAAGTTTAATGGCTTATGCCAGTAAGTCTTTATGGTTTATGCTTTATATGACAGTAAGTCTAATGGCTTATGCCAGTAAATCTTTATGGCTTATGCCAGTAAATCTAATGGCTTATGACAGTAAGTCTAATGGCTTATGACAGTAAGTCTAATGGCTTATCTCAGTAAATGTAATGGCTTATACCGGTAAGTTTAATGGCTTATGTCAGTAAGTCTAATGGCTTATGTCAGTAAGTGTAATGGCTTATGCTTATGACAGTACGTCTAATGCATTACGGCAGTAAGTCTAATGGCTTATGACAGTAAATCTATTTCCTTATAACAGTAATACTAATGGCTTATGACAGTACGTCTAATGGCTTATGCCAGTAAGTTTTTATGGCTTATGACAGTAAGTCTAATGGCTTATGACAGTAAGTCTAATGGCTTATGCCAGTAAATCTTTATGGCTTATGCCAGTAAATCTAATGGGTTATGACAGTAAGTCTAATGGCTTATGCCAGTAAGTCTTTATGGCTTATTCCAGTAAGTCTAATGGCTTATGGCAGTAAGTCTAATGGCTTATGACAGTAAGTCTAATGGCTTATGCCAGTAAATCTTTATGGCTTATGCCAGTAAATCTAATGGGTTATGACAGTAAGTCTAATGGCTTATGCCAGTAAGTCTTTATGGCTTATTCCAGTAAGTCTAATGGCTTATGGCAGTAAGTCTAATGGCTTATTCCTCAAAATACATGTCTTATGGGAAGCCCCCAGAGGAGAAAATGACAATTTTAGAGGGAAATGTAGACACTCTAAAACATAATAAATATGTTACGAGGATTTAAAACCACATTCTGAGTCATATTTCTATACATTAAAAAAAACCCAGTCCTTTCTTTGTCTTTCGTAAATCATAGTTTCTGCAGTGGCTTCACATTCCCCACCTCCACACCCCCCACCCCCCAAATCGTTTACACATGGTGATCCATTTTCACTTGCAGAATGGGTGGGAGCTCTATTATAATCTCTAGTGGACATCGGAGTGGCACTAATGCAACCCCTCCCTCCTCCTCACTTTCACGATTATTCTTGCTGATTTTGAATTTTCTCCTCAGGGCCGTTATGGCTCATAGAACCGGATATTATCCAGGTTTCAGTAGCGTGAAGATGAGCAGATGATGATAATCACCTTCTGGACATGGCGCTAGTCTGACGTAGATGTTTACTCCCAAGCTAGTGCTTGTACCCATTCGCACCTGGATAAAGTGGGAAAATGCGTGTTAAGTGTCTTTCCGAAGGAACA
>JAXRKP010001067.1:0-32500 GCA_037039925.1 Doris montereyensis | reverse complement strand
TCTTGTATCATTACTAGTAATATAGTTCTAGTAGACTAGTAGTTAGTAGTATATCTTAATTATTGCCACCAGTGACAATACTGACAGTGACATCATGTCTTGTATCATTACTAGTAATTAATAGTATTATTAGTATATTTTAATGATTGCGAACAGTGACTTGAGTGACATCAAGATATCATGTCTTGTATCATTACTAGTATTACACTAGTATATTTTAATGATTGCCACCAGTGACATCAAGATATCATGTCTTGTGTCATTACTAGTAAAATAGTATTACACTAGTATAGTTTAATGATTGCCACCAGTGACATCAAGATATCATGTCTTGTATCATTACACTATAGTATTATACTAGTATATTATAATGATTGCCACCAGTGACATAAAGGTATCATGTATTGTATCATTACTAGTACTAGTATTATAGTAGTATATTTTAATGATTGCCACCAGTGACATCAAGATATCATGTCTTGTATCATTACACTATAGTATTATACTAGTAATAAGTATATTATAATGATTGCCACGAGTGACATAAAGATATCATGTATTGTATCATTACTAGTATTATAGTAGTATATTTTAATGATTGCCACCAGTGACATCAAGATGTCATGTATTGTATCATTACTAATCTAGTATTATACTTATAGTACTAATAGTAATAGTACTAATAGTAGTATATTTTAATGATTGCCATCAAGATATCATTTATTGTATCATTACTAGTATTATGGTAGTAATTAGTAATAGTATACTTTAATGATTGCCACCAGTGACATCAAGGTATCATGTCTTGTGTATCATTTTAGTATTATATAGTACTAATACTAATAGTAGTAATAGTAGTATATTTTAATGATTGCCACCAGTGACATCAAGATAACATGTCTTGTATCATTACTAGTATTTTAATTATAATTATACAGTATTAGTAGTAGTATATTTTAATGATTGTCAGCAGTGACATCAAGATATCATTACCATGTCTTGTATCATTACTACAGTATTATAGTAGTATATTTTAATGATTGTCACAAGTGACATCAAGATATGTCTTGTATCATTACTAGTATTTATAATTTATAGTAGTATATTTTAATGATTACCACCAGTGACATCAAGGTATCATGTCTTGTATCGTTACTAGTATTACACTAGTATATTGTAATGATTGCCACCAATGACATCAAGATATCACACTTGTATCATTATAGTAGTATATTTTAATGATTGCCACCAGCAACATTAATATATCAATATCATGTCTTGTATCATTATACTATATTGCCACCAGTGACATCAAGGTATCATGTTTTGTATCCTTACTATTACTAGTATTATAATGTAATAGTAATAGTAGTTTTTTAATGATTGTCACCAGTGACATCAAGATATCATGTCTTGTATCATTACTAGTATTAACTATTATAATATAGTAGTATAATTTAATGATTGTCACCAGTGACATCAAGATATCATGTCTTGTATCATTACTAGTATTATAGTTAATTAGTAGTAACGATTGTCACCAGTGACATCAAGATATCATGTCTTGTATCATTACTATACTAGTATTATATAGCAAGCAGTATATTTTAATGATAGCCACCAGTGACATCAAGGTATCAATCATGTCTTGTACCTGTATCATTACTAGTATTATAGTAGTAATCATTGCCACCAGCAACATCAATATATCATGTCTGGTATCATTATACTATATTGCCACCAGTGACATCAAGGTATCATGTTTTGTATCATTACTAGTATTAGTAGTATATTTTAATGATTGCCACCAGTGACATCAAGATGTCCTGTCTTGTATCATTACTAATTACTAGTATTATAATATAATATAATAGTAGTTTTTTAATGATTGCCACCAGTGACATCAAGGTATCATGTCTTGTAACATTACTAGTCCTATAGTAGTACATGTAGTAGTATATTTTAATGATAGCCATCATTACTAGTATTATAGTTATAGCAAGCAGTATATTTTAATGATAGCCACCAGTCACACCAAGGTTATCATGTCTGGTACCTAGTACCTCATTACTAGTATTACACTAGTATATTTTAATGATTGCCACCAGTGACATCAAGATGTCTTGTATCATTACTACTACTTGTATAGTATTAGTAGTATATGTTAATGATTGCCACCAGTGACATCAAGGTATCATGTCTTGTATCATGACTACTACTACTTGTATTAGTAGTATTTAGTATATGTTAATGATTGCCACCAGTGACATCAAGATATGTCTAGTATCATTATTACTACTTGTATTAGTAGTATATGTTAATGATTGCCACCAGTGTCATCAAGGTATGTCTTGTATCATTGCTACTACTTGTATTAGTAGTATTTAGTCTATGTTAATGATTGCCACCAGTGACATCAAGGTATCATGTCTTGTATCATTACTACTTGTATTAGTAGTATTTAGTATATGTTAATGATTGCCACCAGTGACATCAAGATATGTCTTGTATCATTACTACTACTTGTATTAGTAGTATATGTTAATGATTGCCACCAGTGTCATCAAGGTATGTCTTGTATCATTGCTACTACTTGTATTAGTAGTATTTAGTATATGTTAATGATTGCCACCAGTGACATCAAGATATCATATCTTATGTCTTATTTATATCATTACTAGTATTATAGTAGTATATTTTAATGATTGCCACTAGTGACATCAAGATATCATGTCTTGTATCATTACTAGCTACTAGTATTATAGTAGTATATTTTAATGACATAAGGTGTCATGTCTTGTATCATTACTAGTATTATACTTATACTAGTATATTTTAATGATTGCCACCAGTGACATCAAGATATCATGTATTGTATCATTACCAGTATATTTTAATGATTGCCAACAGTGACATCAAGATATCATGTCTTGTACTTGTATCGTAACTACTATTACTAGCATTATAGTAGTATATTTTAATGATTGCGAGCAGTGACATCAAGATATCATGTCTTGTATCATAACTACTATTACTAACATTATAGTAGTATATTTTAATGATTGCGACCAGTGACATCAAGATATCATGTCTTGTATCATTACTAGTATAATAGTAAAATTAATAGTATTTTTTTATGATTGCCACCAGTAACACCAAGATATCATGTCTTGTATCATTACTAGTATTAGTAATATGTTTTAATGATTGCCATCAGTGACATCAAGATATCATGTCTTGTATCATTATACTAATTATAGTAGTATATTTCAATGATTGCCACCTGGAACATCAAGATATCATGTGTTGTATGATTACACTATAGTATTATACTAGTATATTTTAATGATTGCCAGGAGGCATTGCAGTTGTTGCGAAACCATGTTAAAACTATTATGAGTGTGTAATCACGCAGACACTGGTTTAAACCCGGTGTTTTTTCTCAATGTTGTACTTTTAGGAAAAAAAAATAGACTTCACTTTGCCTTCCTCACTTGACTCAGATGGGAATGAGTACCATCTATGGGTAGAGATATTGTTGAAGCGTTTGTACAAAGCACCTAACACTACAAAGGCTGCTGTACTGTATGCTCCCCTGGGATTTGAGAAGGACTTTGAATGAAACGGTCTGCTGGGGAACATATGAATATGATGTACAGTCGGTGAGTCTGCATCGTGTGCGGGGATAGACTATAAATCCATCTTAATCTTTAATAGTCCATCTATAGGGTGCTAAAGCAATAATACATGTGGCGTCGGTGGCCGAGCGGTTAGGCTGCCGGACTGGGGACCATGAAATCCTGAGTTTGAATCATGACAAAGCTAGACCCGACGCTGTGTTCTGTGGGAAAGACACTTAACACGCGTTTCCCTACTCTACCCAGGTGTAAAATGGGTACAAGCACTAGCTTTGGGAGTAAAAACCTGCGTCAGACTAGCGTCCTAGCCAGAAGGTGATTATCATAATCTGTTTTGCTTCACCAGACTTGCCAACTTTTTCAGGGACAAAATAGGAAAATGAATATTTTTGAATCGTGACATGTCGATTGATTCACATTTGCAATAACGGCCGGTGCACCCCCTATGCTATCGCAGTTGTTTTTGTCCCACCACAAGCAAATTTCTTAGCGATTTGCGAATCTGGGCACCTTTCTCTTTCTCTTCTTAACAGAGTCCCGAACTGGTTACTAACCAAGACAGGCAAGTTTTCTCAAAAATAAATTTTGTCCATAAAACCTCTGCCCTAATAACAGAGCAATCTCTGTCCTTGGTCATGAAGCCACTGATATTCCTACTGGATAGACTGTCCTTAACTGCAGTAGCATGCTTCGCAGTTTTCTAATGTCATCCTTCCCACCACTGGCAATGCTAACATTCAAACCACAAGGTACACAATGTGCAAAGCTCTCCCTTTTGACAGAAGGTTTAATGCATGGCTATTCCTTCCTATATTCCTCCCAAATTTAACACTTGGTTTAAGTTTCTTGCTTGGTTGAAAACTATCAGTATTACAACTAGATCTAGAACATCTTCTGAATGTTCTATTTCCAAAGGCCTTTTCCCCCAGAAATTGATCCATGCCCAATTCGAAATAAAACGTTTAAATTATCTAGATCTAGATCTCAGTTGTAGAGCCTAGTATTCCAATTTTAAACACGGCAAATTATAAAAACAGCAGTAACTTAATTGATAAATCAGGATTGAATGAATCCAAAAACGAAGGTAAAACTAATCAAAATATAATCCAGGTAAGATTCAAGAAAACAGACACAATCAAGAAAGCGCGCTAGATATAGAAAATAATATGTCAGTCATCAGCTTCGTAAACAAAGGAAAGAGACTGAAACTGTGAAAGAATGATAATATTAATAGACTGTATTTCAATGATTACAGTTTAAACCTAGCAAAGCGAAAGCAGTTTCTAGCCAACCAGCATTAATAGGTAAATATCGAGTACTCAAAATCACTGAATGTAATCTATGATTACTATCAATGAAACTATTTATATTTAGTATCGACCCACAAAGGTTTTATTGTCTTCTTGATTATTTCTACCAAGTGCGATTATAAGCTTAGTAGGCCTACTTAGTAGAAATTATAATTCGCATATTTTCTTCACCAAAATAATTTTTCACTCTCGAGAACAAAATATCGGGAAAATTATGGCCATATCAGGATGTCGGGAATGGGGATTCCAAATCAGGAATTTCCGATAAAATCGGGAAACTTGGCAGGTCTACTTCACGTTATAGAAACCAGAATAAGCTCTGGCTCTATGGGCCGTAACAGCCTTGAAGGAACTTTACTATAGGGTGCTAAAGTAATAATACAAGTAGATCTAGTCAAAAGCTACTATCACACACCTTGAAACTAGGACACAACTCTGTTGAAACTAGAAATCATAAACAAATATGTCACACATTGATGGAACAAACAAAAAATTGTCAACAAAAATGAACACAAAATTGAAACGTTTCTTCCTGTACAAACAAAATGCCCATTTTATTTTTGGACCAGAACAGTTACTTGAAGCCAAAATGAAGGAAATGAAGTCAGTCCCCTTTAAAAGCCATTACGATCTAGTTTGATTATAAAGCCAAACTAAAATGTTGGTACATGTATTTGAATTTCTGATGGTGTGCTCTAAAATGATCATGTCATGGTGGTGTGGTATACAATTCTCCATGAGCCCTATATTATATAATTATTATGTCGGATATAGCATGCCCCATTACATGATTTTACTCAAAAAACACAAAAATGGCATATGCTCACATTTAATTTGTGAGTCCAAAAAAGCCAAGAAAAAATGACAGTATGTGGGTCAAAACATGAATTCTTAGTCCCAAATCATTATTGGTTCCATCACAAGGTATTAGTTCTAACCTAAGACAGCTAAGTATAATCATGGCCACTAAAGCATGCTTACTATACTATTACTATACACCCAAAGTAATTTAAAGACAATATGCCTGCAAATTTATAAAGACAATATGCCTTCAACTTCAAAGTAAAAATTATAAAAGTAAGGAAGGGGAAAAAAAGTTAATGTGGTTCTTTCCCTGCAAGTTGACAAGGAGAGATATTCTAAGTTGCTGCCACCACCTGGAACATAACAACGGAGTTAATTACACAGCCTCGCAACATTGAGAAATGAAATCTCAACCCCATTAGTGTGTCAGATCCATCTCCTGGTGGTATCTGGCACATATAAAAAATCTGGTCACTAGCCATCACAGACTGGAGGGGTCTGTGGCACTCAATTGACATCATGATTAACTTTTAACTAAACGCTGTTACTCTTGACTGGTGGCAGCAAATGGAATTTCTTGTGAATAATTTAACCATGAAAACTGAAATACACAGATGTCTGAATTTAGAAAGAACTGAAGGAGTGAGAACCTTTAAGAAAAAACACCCCCCTCCCCATCCAGACGAGAAACAAATTAGTTTTTTTTCTCCCCAATCCTACTAGTAACGACCACATTTACGTAGTTGCTACATTGTGGTGCTAAGACAAACAAGAACAAAACTGTGTTCAGCACACACTGTTGGTAATGGTGGAAACAGATACAGGTGGACTAGCTTGTGACAAGCTGACAATGGTAGCATGGATGGATTTTTTAGCAAAGAAAATATGATGAAAATGAAACTGTTTTTTAAACAACCAAAAAGCAAACATGGAGAGGGCGAGTGCAGTGATGCCATGTTGGCGGCAGGTCTCAATGCTTCCAGTCTTTACGAGATTTTCAGCAGCTCTACATCAAAGATCAGCGTGGCATTTTAGGAATAGTGCAAAAAAGTTAAGGGAAACATAACGAATTGGTTTGAAGGATTGAATCGTCTCAAGTGTTAACCCTTTCCTGTTTACGGAAACTCCATAATTCCAATCTGTGTGTCTAAGCACTCACTTCCTATTCAGTCTGGGTAAAACAGAAAACTTTATATAACTTAGATTTAGATGTACTTTGACTTTGTCAGTAACTTTGCTCACAACATCCACTATTTACTGTAGGTGTTCAATAAAAATTTGTATGAGTATGACATGATTATGATAAAAACTGTAAGGCCAAATGTGTGTTTAATCCTTTTAACAACTGAACAAAAAGAAAAAAGACAGAACTACATGAAAAACAGTTTCTTGTTGTCACAATGTTAAAAATATGTTCAACACTTCAATTTTAGATTTTCTTTTTAGTTATCTTGGCTAAGGTCTCTAATTTCTTTTTGTTCGAATCCATCAAGCAAACTGGACTCTACTCAAGATATAAACTCACCATAAACATGTCCAACGATGTCTACCTATTTTATTGTGCATTTCTAACCTTTAATCTAAGTAACATAGAAATTTACCATGACCACAATGTGTGGTGATTTTAGGGCAAATCAAGAGAATGCAAGATAAAAGGTAGGAGAAAGAGGACAAGGTCAGAAGTAGGGCCAACCGCCCACAAGCAATGTAAGACTAGTTAGAGGACAAAGTATTCACTCAAAATTCAAAGGATATACTGGAGGGTGGCCTGCTGCCCCAGGCGTAGTCTGGTGAGCATGTCAATGTGGCCTTCTCACCTTTACTCATCTGAAAACGACATGGGATAAAAGCAAGGCAAAGTCATTTTGTTGTA
Organism: Doris montereyensis; assembly: GCA_037039925.1. Lineage (NCBI taxonomy): Eukaryota > Metazoa > Mollusca > Gastropoda > Nudibranchia > Dorididae > Doris > Doris montereyensis. The sequence continues at coordinate 24,875 of JAXRKP010001067.1, read as the reverse complement.
ATGACAACCACACACACACACACAGACAGGATATGGACCATTCCTCATCCATCCCTTTAAACAAAAATGAACATTGTGACTGGAAATCTTTTCTGTCAAACTCAAACTTTCCACTTGATGTAACTCTGCCTAATATGACTACATACTATATGTATGTATATTGTTTTTTTTATATCAAACTTACTAATTAAAGTGACTCTCAAATTTTCAATTGATGTAAATCTCTGCCAAATATGACTACACTATATATATATATATATATATATATATATATATATATATATATATATATATATATGTATAATCTATTTTTTTTTTATTATATCAAACTTTCCAATTGATGTGACTAACAAAAAAAAAAAAAAAAATTTTAAATTTTATTTGCAGTCCATAACAAAATTATACAGATTTGCTTTTCTTTAAAATAAAAATAAATAAAACAAAACAAGAAAAAAACAAACAATAGTTAATTAGTGTTGTCTAACATAGCCTTACCTGTGCAACCCCTTCATCCCAACCTGTTGTGAGAGGAAAAAAACAAAACAAAATTGTAAAATTAATCATTTACACACACAAACTTGAGCAGCCATATGACTGGATGTTCAACTATCAAAAAACATCTAAACACTACAATTATTGCTGTTTGAAGGGTTTGCCACCAACTGCCATATAAACAGTGCCATGAAACGGACTGGAATGTCTCCCTGCTCATAGATTGACATCCATCTTTCGTCTACCAATAACCCATGCCATAGAATTCTTTTTAAGACTTTCACCTCTGAGAAATGTTTGATAATACTGATCCCAAAGACCCATAATGGTTTTGAACATTTCAAAATACATACAGGGCAAGTCCCACTAGCATTTTCTGTTTAAATGACGATATAAATGGCAAAAAAATATGAAAATCTCTGAAATGTGAAAGTTTCAGACACTGAACGCCTCCCGCACCGTTCTTACACACACTCACAATAACAGCACCATGCAATGCTATCTTTCTCAACCTTCCTGATATAACTTATAAAGGAATTCATCATTACAATTTTACGCGTTGACAGCCAGTATGTTCTTAGACATAAAAAGTTAGATCTAGATCAATCACATCTACTGGTGAATCCCAATCATTAAACCTACTTAGATCTAAATATATCTTATCTAGATCTTACTAGATTGAATTCACATCTATCATAAAAGCATGTCTGTCTAGAATCTAAATCTAGAAGAATCTAGATCAACAACGTGCACGCTATTTTCAAGATCTTTCTATCTGACTAGTGTCTAGATCTAGATCTCAAATTCTCTGGAACACTGAACAAGTCATAATTTTAATCCGTTAACAAGCTAGATCTATTTATACACTGATATACTAACCCAAGCTATGGCTTAGGGAAAGCTACGGCTTAGATCTAGGGCTGACCAGCCGTCATAATAAAAATATAGATCTAGATTTTACAGTTACAGATAAAGAATCTAGGTCACTTCACTCAAGCAGATCGATCTTAATTTTGTCTAGCTCTAGATTAGACTATTAAATCACAATAACCCACAAATAGGATTATTATAACATAAATCACAAATAATGCAATAGGAAATTTTAAATGACTACGCTACGATTTTGCTGGAATGAAAGAATGAAAAATCATCGACTGCCGGTCACATTTACTGCTGAACTGCACGACTGCAGAGAGGTAAGTCAGTGCATCTCACCATTGTCTAATTCTATCCCAAAATCCTTTGCGCGAAAGGCTATTTTCCACAACAAACGTGTTAGTAGATTTCAGACTAAAAGATCTGAAAGGAAGTAAGAAGACCCATACACCGGAAGGTAGAATGGGGGCTGATCAAGAAAGAAAGAAAGAAAGTAAGAACGTTCTGATTTTTTAAATCTGAAATCTTCTCGTGTGAGTAGTAGGGCCTCACAGATCAGGGTGGAAATTGTAGTTTGCCGTGAAAGTCAAAGTTAAAATAAAGCAGATTGCTTCCGCTGATGATTAGTATAAAAATCGGGTAACGGGCCTGAGTCAGGAATTTTATCCTGTTGTGCTAAACCATCTCACCTATTCATAACAGCGAACGTGGAAGTATTTTAGTAAAAGTAAAAGGGAAGAAAGGAAACAAGAGAAAAATATGTTAAAATTAGAAAACCTCAAATCTGAAAACAAAGAAAATCTGAAAGATTTACACCCCTGTGTTATTGACAAGATATGACAGTGACAGCCATTATGTCAAATGACACGGTAATTGACATGACAATGACTTGAGTGATAGCCATTATTAGTTGAAATCAACGGACCCTTCTTACACTCGTCATCCTAGCTTTATTATCCACCACATAACCCATGCCAGGGGTCACAAAACACAATATGTAGTCCGTCTCCGATGTGACATCTGTTACGGGGAGAGGTGGCACCAAGGTTGGTGAGTTTGGGTGCAAAATGCAGTTTTTCTGTTCTTTGTATATTCGGAAAGAACGATCATTTATCCACTAGTTTATAGCAGAGAAATGTCCATATGGGGCATAATTTTGTTATAAAATATTTCGCAACAAGAGTAGGTAAAAATAGTCAATTTTGATGCAATCACCCTAACACTGACTGAGAAGATGGCACCGAAAACCTGTGTAATGTGGCAGCTAATCGACAAATCTGGCAACATGGTATTCGGCTGGCTGTCACCAAGCCGCTCGGCAATTGGTTATTTTGACATTTGTTTTCACAACAGTGCACATCTAAACCTAGACTTACAATCCTCTTAGTAACAGTGCCGGAGACTGTCAAAAGAGTAAGGGGCTGCTACAAAAGGGCAGCTCGTCTGAAGCATTCTTCTCGAAATGTTTTTTCTTCTTCACACTACATAGCCTAGTGACTATGACATAAATTGGCCATGAGAGAAAGTGATGACCTATGACTATCAGTCCTTATAAAAACCTCACTATCAGTCATAAAAACCTCACAACAAAATCATGACTTTGCCTACCTTTTATTACTTCTCCTGCACCAATTGTGAACACAAAGGGTTTGCTCCGGTCACGGGACGAATCAAATTTGTTGCCATTTTGGAGGGTTCCTGACATAGATGAAAATGGGAACAAAGATATTGTTTAACATCGATTCTAAAATTATATATATAATCTATCTATCTATACACGTAGACCATTGTAAAAATTATATCTGGGACGTTCGTGGTAATCTTTACTTTTATATATAAATACCAAGGCAGATGGCATACTGCCATACTAAAAAAAATAAACAGAACACTTTTAATAGAACCTAGAATAACATAGACTATCATAATTTAGTGTTACTTCAATATAGAATTTACCAAAAATGTGCTTTGTGACTGAATTTATTCACCCCTAGATGACTACCACTGGGCTAAGAACTTCCTGTCTAGGCCCACGTGTTGTAGTTGAAGCTGTATACAAATTACAATAATGCACTCAGGCTATCAAATAAAAGGGGTTTATAATATTAGCTTCATTGTTTTGTAAAATCTTTTTGCCACTATGTAGATCTAGATTTAGACTTATTGAGATTTTAATTATTTCACTGGAGCGTCACTTCATTTCTCTTCAAAGCGTATGGGTAGTGAAGTGTATAGAATCTAGAGCTTGATCTAGACTAATTATTAAGTAATTATAATATAAGTTAGAGATAGAATGTGATCTAAAGCAATATTCTAAATCAATTCTGATTCTATTAACTAGGCTACCAAGTAGGTCTAGAAAATATAACTCTAGCTCTACTAAACTTATTGAAGAAAATGGGTGCGACAAATTCTAGACCTAGTAATTGAGATCTAGTATCATAGTTTCTAGGCCTCTGGATAACAATTGGACTTAGATCTAGATATATCTTGTTCTTATATAATATAAATCTTACTAGATTGAATCCAGATCTATCATAAAATAGCCTGTCTGTCTAAAATATAAATCTAGAAGAATATAAATCTAGACTAGAAGTAGAAGAATCAAGATCAACAATGTGCACGCTTATTTTCAAGGACTCTATCCAACCAGAATCTAGATCTAGATGTCAAATTCTTTGAACGCTGAGCAAGAATTAATTTTAATATGTTAACAAGCTATATATATATTTAAATATGCTGATATTAGTGATATACTAACCCAAGCTATGGCCTAGGGAAAGCTACGGCCTAGGGAAAAGCTACGGCCTAGATCTAGGGCTGTCAAGCCGTCATAATAAAAAAATCTAGATCTTGCAGATAAAAAATCTAGGTCACTTCACTCAAGCAGATCGATCTTAATCTTTTCTAGCCCTAGATTGGACTATCAAATCACAATAACCCACAAATAGGATTATAACATATAGCGCAACAGGAAATTTTAAATGACTTAGATTCACAACTGAACCATACGACTGCAGAGAGGTAAGTCAGTGCGTCTCAACATTGTCTAACCCCAAAATCCTCTGCGCGAAAGGCTATTTCCACAACAAATGTGTCAGTAGATTGCAGACTAAAAATCTGAAGGAAGTAAAGAAGGTTACGATTTTTAAATCTGAAATCTTCTCGTGTGAGTAGTAGGATCTCACAGACCAGTGTGGAAATTGTAGTTCGTCGTGAAAGTTAAAATAAAGCAGTGCGTTTCAGCTGATGATTAGTATAAAAATCGACAATGGGCCTGGAGTCAGGAATTTTATCCTGCTGTGCTAAACCATCCCACCTATTCATAACAGCGAACATGGAAGTATTTTAGTAAAAGGAAAAGGAAACTTTAATTAAGAGAAAAATATGGTAAAACTAGAAAACCTCAAATAATCTGAAATCATCTGAAAGATTTACATCCCTTAAAGTAAATGTAAGGTTTATGAGCTGCTGCTGCAAATGCAATGTTTTGTGATTTTTTTTAATACACTTCATGAACATTATGAAAATTCACTCAATTTATAATATTATTACTTTGCCTGTGAGGGACCAAGGAGATCTCAGCTTTATTGCCAGTGCCAGCGTAACTGTTCATTTTTTTAAATCATTAGATAGTTCTAATTGTCAAAACTTTTTTTCTCTTCTTTTTAGATAAATTCTATTATGAATCACTCCACGAGGATCGCAAGACGTTGTTTCCGAAACCATAAGATTTACTTGCTCCATCAGTTGTTTCAGGCAGACATGTAAACCAATTTGATGTTGCGCATTTCATATTCCACAGCAGCAATTGGTTTATTCTTTTGTTCTGGGACTTGCTTCTTCATTTCAACAAGAGTTAAATTATTTCACACTACAACACAAGTAAAAGACAGAAATTCTCTCTTCCACATATGTATCAGCATTAAGCAAGACTAACTATTGACCAGTCATCATATTGTTTAAGTTTTACACATATTTTTTGGATACACGGTGGATCGTCATCGTTTCTTTTCCCCGTTCTGAAACGGGTAATTCAACTTGTATATATACATTATATATGTATTACATTTATATGACTGTATACACCCAACTTGATGCAAACATTTTGAGTCATAATGACTAATGGTGAATTTCATTCATCTAGCATGGTTTTAAAGTACGAATGAAGACAATTACACATCAAATTGTTTTTTTTTATCTAACCCCAAGTTTCTTTTTAAAGCAACAATGAAATTACATGCAACACAGCGAATTCCATTAATCTAGCTAGTCAAGCTTAGTTTTAAATTATCAATGGCACCTGGATTGGCGAATTTGGGACCAAAATGTCAATTCCTTGTTCTTTATATATTCGGTTAGAACAATTATTTATCTACAAGTTTATAGCAGAAAAATGTCCACATAACAAATATTTTTTGTTGCACATTATTTCATAGGGAAGGGTAGGCATAAACAGTCACAATTTATTTGACGTAAATTACCCAAACACTGACAGAAGATGGTACTGAAAAACCGTATAACAGGCCAGCTATCGCCACAATCTGGGAACACGGCCTATAGTATCGACACGCCACTCGCCGAGTTGGCCTAACATTGAGTGATGTAAAGGATGGAGATCAAACATTCGGGCGATAAGTTTGTAAACATGCACACACAAGTATAGGAATAGAGGCTTAAAACAAAAACGTCATTATGACATGTACATAGTTCACATCAAAACCCAGGGTTACAATCCTCTTTACATTAATAACAATGTCAGAGAATGTCGAAAGAGTAAGGGGGCAGCTACAAGAAGGGCGACCCATCTGAAGTGTCTTTTTTTTGCGTTATTTTCTTTTGGTTTCTTTGCATTTTTCTCGAAATATAGTTTTCCCTCGTCAATTACCGACCGATTTGTATAATATTTGGCACACAGGTTCCTCTCACAATGTTAATAAAAGGACGTCAGTTTTTTTTATATCTTGTAAATCTTTTGAGAAAATATTGTTTTGTAATAAAATGTCATTTTTGCATATCGATCCATACGTTATTTTCAAAACTTCATCGGAAAAAATATCTAAAACGTATAAAAACGATTTCCACAGGTTTTGAGAGATTTTAATCATAACTAAGAGAGGCGATAGATTTTGAAAACTGGTTAAAATCCCAAAGTTGGTCGGCGGTTCCTTGGCAACCAAGGCCGCTACAAACTTTTCAAATTAAAATCTATAACCCAAAAGCAAAAACAATCAGGCCGCTACAAACTTTTCAAATTAAAATCTATAACTCAAAAGCAAAACAATCACTTCAGTGAATTCCATTCATCTAGCCAAGTTTAGTTTTTGAAGTACAAATGAAATGACATGACCCTACAGTGAATTCCATTCATCTACACAAGTTCAGTTTTTGAAGTACAAATGAAATGACATGACCTTACAGTGTATTCCATTCATCTAGCCAAGCTTAGTTTTTGAAGAACAGTACAAATGAAATGACCCTATAGTGAATTCCATTCATCTAGCCAAGTTTGGTTTTTTTGAAGTACAAATGAAATGACATGAACCTATAGCTAATTCCATTCATCTAACCAAGTTTAGTTTTTGAAGTATAAATGAAATGACATGACCCTACAGTGAATTCCATTCATCTAGCCAAGTTTAGTTTTTGAAGTACAAATGAAATGACATGACCTTACAGTGTATTCCATTCATCTAGCCAAGCTTAGTTTTTGAAGTGTCAGTACAAATGAAATGACCCTACAGTGAATTCCATTCATCTAGTCAAGTTTAGTTTTTGAAGTACAGTACAAATGAAATGACATGACCCTACAGTGAATTTCATTCATTTAGTCAAGTTTAGTTTTTGAAGTAAATTCACGCTACAGTGAATTCCATTCATCTAGTCAAGTTTAGTTTTTGAAGTACAAGTAAATGACATGACCCTACAGTGAATTCCATTCATCTAGCCCAGATTAGTTTTTGAAGTACAGTACAAATGAAATGACACGACCTACAGTGAATTCCATTCATCTAGCCAAGTTCAATTTTTGAAGTACAAATGAAATGACATGACCCTACAGTGTCTTCCATTCATCTAGTCAAGTTTAGTTTTTGAAGTACAAATGAAATGACATTACACTACAGTGAATTCCATTCATCTCTAGCCACGTTTAGTTTTTGAAGTACAAATGAAATTACATGACCCTACAGTCAATTTCATTCATCTAGCCAAGTTTAGTTTTTGAAGTACAAATGAAATGACATGACCTTACAGTGTATTCCATTCATCTAGCCAAGCTTAGTTTTTTAAGTACAGTACAAATGAAATGACCCTATAGTGAATTCCATTCATCTAGCCAAGTTTGGTTTTTGAAGTACAAATGAAATGACATGAACCTATAGCTAATTCCATTCATCTAACCAAGTTTAGTTTTTGAAGTATAAATGGAATGACATGACCCTACAGTGAATTCCATTCATCTAGCCAAGCTTAGTTTTTGAAGTACAGTACAAATGACATGACCCTACAGTGAATTCTATTCATCTAGCCAAGTTTGGTTTTGAAGTACAAATGAAATGAAATGACCCTACAGTGAATTCCATTCATCTAGCCAAGTTTAGTTCTTGAAGTACAGTACAAATGAAATGACATGACCCTACAGTGAATTTCATTCATTTAGTCAAGTTTAGTTTTTGAAGTAAATTCACGCTACAGTGAATTCCATTCATCTAATCAAGTTTGGTTTTTTGAAGTCCATTCACCTAGCCAAGCTTAGTATTTGAAGTACAGTACAAATGAAATGGCATGACCCTACAGTGAATTCCATTCATCTACACAGGGTCAGCTTTTGAAGTACAAATGAAATGACATGACCCTACAGTGAATTCCATTCATCTAGCCCAGATTAGTTTTTGAAGTACAGTACAAATGAAATGACATGACCTACAGTGAATTCCATTCATCTAGCCAAGTTCAGTTTTTGAAGTACAAATGAAATGACATGACCCTACAGTGTCTTCCATTCATCTAGTCAAGTTTAGTTTTTGAAGTACAAATGAAATGACATTACACTACAGTGAATTCCATTCATCTCTAGCCACGTTTAGTTTTTGAAGTACAAATGGAATAAAATGAACCTACAGTGAATTCCATTCATTTAGCCAAGTTTAGTTTTTGAAGTACAAATGAAATGACAAAACCCTACAGTGAATTCCATTCATCTAGCCAAGCTTAGTTTTTTGAAGTACAAGTAAAATGACATGACCCTACAGTGAATTCCATTCATCTACACAAGTTCAGTTTTTGAAGTACAAATGGAATAAAATGAACCTACAGTGAATTCCATTCATCTAGCCAAGTTTAGTTTTTGAAGCACAAATGAAATGACATGACCCTACAGTGAATTCCATTCATCTCTAGCCAAGCTTAGTTTTTGAAGTACAAGTGAAATGACATGATCCTACAGTGAATTCCATTCATCTCTAGCCACGTTTAGTTTTTGAAGTACAAATGAAATGACATGACCCTACAGTGAAGTCCATTCATCTAGCCAAGTTCAGTTTTTGAAGTACAAATGAAATGACAAAACCCTACAGTGAATTCCATTCATCTAGTCAAGTTTAGTTTTTTGAAGTACAGTACAAATGAAATGACAAAACCCTACAGTGAATTCCATTCATCTAGTCAAGTTTAGTTTTTGAAATACAAATAAAATGACATGACCCTACAGTGAATTCCACTCATCTAGCCAAGCTTAGTTTTTGAAGTACAAATGAAATGACATGACCCTACAGTGAATTCCATTCATCTCTAGCCACGTTTAGTTTTTGAAGTACAAATGAAATGACATGACCCTACAGTGAATTCCATTCATCTAGCCAAGTTAAGTTTTTGAAGTACAAATGAAATGACAAAACCCTACAGTGAATTCCATTCATCTAGTCAAGTTTAGTTTTTGAAATACAAATAAAATGACATGACCCTACAGTGAATTCCATTCATCTAGCCAAGTTTAGTTTTTGAAGTACAGTACAAAAGAAATGACAAAACCCTACAGTGAATTCCATTCATCTAGTCAAGTTTAGTTTTTGAAATACAAATAAAATGACATGACCCTACAGTGAATTCTATTCATCTAGCCAAGTTTGATTTTTGAAGTACAAATGAAATGACATGACCCTATAGTAAATTCCATTCATCTAGCCAAGTTTGGTTTTTGAAGTACAAATGAAATGACATGACCCTACAGTGAATTCCATTCATCTAGCCAAGTTTAGTTTTTGAAGTACAGTACAAATGAAATGACATGACCCTACAGTGAATTTCATTCATCTAGTCAAGTTTAGTTTTTGAAGTAAATTCACGCTACGGTGAATTCCATTCATCTAATCAAGTTTGGTTTTTGAAGTCCATTGACCTAGCCAGGTTTAGTATTTGAAGTACAGTACAAATGAAATGGCATGACAATACAGTGAATTCCATTCATCTAGTCAAGTTTAGTTTTTGAAGTACAAGTAAAATGACATGACCCTACAGTGAATTTCATTCATCTACACAAGTTCAGCTTTTGAAGTACAAATGAAATGACATGACCCTACAGTGAATTCCATTCATCTAGCCCAGAATAGTTTTTGAAGTACAGTACAAATGAAACGACATGACCTACAGTGAATTCCATTCATCTAGCCAAGTTCAGTTTTTGAAGTACAAATGAAATGACATGACCCTAAAGTGTATTCCATTCATCTAGCCAAGTTCAGTTTTTGAAGTACAAATGAAATGACATGACCGTATAGTGTATTCCATTCATCTAGTCAAGTTTTGTTTTTGAAGTACAAATGAAATGACATTACGCTACAGTAAATTCCAATCATCTCTAGCCAAGTGTAGTTTTTGAAGTACAAATGAAATGACAAAACCCTACAGTGAATTCCATTCATCTAGTCAAGTTTAGTTTTTGAAGTATAAATGAAATGACAAAACCCTACAGTGAATTCCATTCATCTAGTCAAGTTTAGTTTTTGAAGTACAAGTAAAATGACATGATCCTACAGTGAATTCCATTGATCTACACAAGTTCAGTTTTTGAAGTACAAATGAAATGACATGATCCTACACAAGTTCAGTTTTGAAGTACAAATGAAATGACATGACCCTACAGCGAATTCCATTCATCTCTAGCCACGTTTAGTTTTTGAAGTACAGTACAAATGACATGACCCTATAGTGAATTCCATTCATCTAGTCAAGTTTGGTTTTTGAAGTACAAATGAAATGACATGACCCTACAGTGAATTCTACTCATCTAGCCAAGTTCAGTTTTTGAAGTACAAATGAAATGACAAAACCCTACAGTGAATTCCATTCATCTAGTCAAGTTTAATTTTTGAAATACAAATAAAATGACATGACCCTATAGTGAATTTCATTCATCTAGCGAAGTTTAGTTTTTGAAGTACAAATGAAATGACAAAACCCTACAGTGAATTCCATTCATCTAGTCAGGTTTAGTTTTTGAAATACAAATGAAATGACATGACCCTACAGTGAACTCCATTCATCTAGGGAAGTTCAGTTTTCGAAGTACAAATGAAATGACATGACCCTACAGTGAACTCCATTCATCTAGGGAAGTTCAGTTTTCAAGTACAAATGAAATGACATGACCCTACAGTGAATTTCATTCATCTCTAGCCACGTTTAGTTTTTGAAGTACACATGGAATAAAATGAACCTACAGTGAATTCCATTCATCTAGCCAAGTTTAGTTTTTGAAGTACAAATGAAATGATAAAACCCTACAGTGAATTCCATTCATCTATCCAAGTTTAGTTTTTGAAGTATAAATGAAATGACATGACCCTACAGTGAATTCCATTCATCTATTTCTAACCAAGTTTAGTTTTTGAAGTACAGTACAAATGAAATGACAAAACCCTACAGTGAATTCCATTCATCCAGCCAAGTTTAGTTTTTGAAGTACAAATGAAATGACATGACCCTACAGTGAATTCCATTCATCTACACAAGTTCAGTTTTTGAAGTACAAATGAAATGACATGACCCTACAGTGAATTGCATTCATCTAACCAAGTTTAGTTTTTGAAGTACAGTACAAATGAAATGACATGACCCTATAGTGAATTCCATTCATCTAGCCAAGTTCAGTTTTTAAAGTACAAATGAAATGACATGATCCTACACAAGTTTAGTTTTTGAAGGACAATACAAATGAAATGACATGACCCTACAGTGAATTCCATTCATCTAGTCAAGTTTGGTTTTTGAAGTACAAATGAAATGACATGACCCTACAGTGAATTCCATTCATCTCTAGCCACGTTTAGTTTTTGAAGTACAAATGAAATGACATGACCCTACAGTGAATTCCATTCATCTACACAAGTTTAGTTTTTGAAGTACAAATGAAATGACACAACCATACAGTGAATTCCATTCATCTAGCCAAGTTTAGTTTTTGAAGTAGAGTACAAAGGAAATGACATGACCCTAAAGTGAATTCCATTCATCTAGGCAAGTTTAGTTTTTGAAGTACAAATGAAATGACATGACCCTACAGTGAATTCCATTCATCTAGTCAAGTTTGGTTTTTGAAGTACAAATGAAATGACATGACCCTACAGTGAATTCCATTCATCTCTAGCCACGTTTAGTTTTTGAAGTACAAATGAAATGACATGACCCTACAGTGAATTCCATTCATCTAGCCAAGTTTAGTTTTTGAAGTAGAGTACAAAGGAAATGACATGACCCTAAAGTGAATTCCATTCACCTTGGCAAGTTTAGTTTTTGAAGTACAAATGAAATGACATGACCCTACAGTGAATTCCATTCATCTAGCCAAGTTTAATTTTTGAAGTACAGTACAAATGAAATGACATGACCCTACAGTGAATTCCATTCACGTAACCAAGGTTAGTTTTTGAAATACAGTACAAATGAAATGGCATGACCCTACAGTGAATTCCATTCATCTAGCCAAGTTTAGTTTTTGAAGTACAAATGAAATTACATGCAACGCAGTGAATTACATTCATCAAGCCAAGTTTAGTTGGGTTTTATTTTAGGTAGGGGATGTGCCTGGGAATGCCATTTTAATCTAGTCTATCATACTAGTGGATAGAACAGTTCATTCTCACACAAATATATCATTTAAAAAGTTCAGTATCGATTCTTTGAATTTATACAATTTGTTTTAGAAAAGATACAGACCTATCTTTCGAAAAAGTGATTATACGATAAAAGCCAGAAATAATATCTAAAGTATGCCAAATTGGTACTCATTTTGTTCATCAAAATAAATGCTATCCAAATAAAACCTATTTTTTGTACAACATGTTTGTATAGTTTGGGTTGTTCTCATATGCTACTTTTAAAAATTCCTAAAAGTAAAACAAAAATCCGACCTGATCAAATTAAGATATTGTATCAAATAAGGTGTGTCAAGTTTGAAAGAAATTTATTAAAAAATGAAGAAGCCTATCAATATTGAACGTGGTGAAATTTGGGGCAAAATCCAACATGACCACCATTTACATGGTCAGAAAACCTGCCATACTTCAACTCAGTACATTATGCCCATTACACCTATACATAAGTTAAATTGATAAGATTAAACAGGGAAATTTTCACTCTAGGAACACCCCAACCTTTAAAGCATTGATATGAAATGACAATGTACCTGTGTAGTGAACTGTCACCTTCTGACCTTTCCGGGGATAGGTTGTTCCTGTGGAAAAAAAAAGAATATATGCAATCAAACGCCCCCCTTTACTTAGCAAACATGGTTTATCAAACATAACTTGAAATGTAGGGTAAACACGTTTCCTACAAGGATTCAATGAGTCTCTCTCTTGCTTCGTCGTTTATTTCTATCTAGATCTAGTGTTTGCTTGCACAAGACTTTAGATTCAAATACAGTGGTCTCTGCCTAAAAGGTTTTGTCCATGGATATTTTCCTCTTTCATTATCATGCCCCTTCATAAACGCTCCATGTAGTATTTTCGATCCACATTCATAAAATGTAATTTAGGGTATTTGTCTCAATCTTACTGAACGTTCAAATTTATTCTTTCTTTTCTTGTGTTCTTTTTTCCCAACTCATTAGTTGGACAGACGAACATCTTCATCAAGATCTAGAACCTAATATAAATAGATCTAGCCTGCATTGATCAGGATGTATTGTAGACCCTTTGTGAGCATGTGAGAGAGAGAGAGAGAGAGAGAGAGAGAGAGAGAGAGAGAGAGAGAGAGAGAGAGAGAGAGAGAGAGAGAGAGAGAGAGAGAGAGAGAGAGAGAGAGAGAGAGAGAGACACACACACACACACAGAGGGGGAGAGAGGCTGCTGGACTTGGGATCATGAGGTCCTGGGGTCAAATCCTAGCAAAGCCAGACCTAATGTTGTGTTCCTTGGGTCCACCTGGAGTGGCAAGTTTGGGACTAAAAGGTTGATTTTCTATTGTTTGCAAATGTTCGGATATAACGATCATTTATCTATAAGTTTATCGCAGGAATGTGTCGATATGAATATGCCTTACTTTTTTTGTTGTTGATGTAAATTACACTAACACGGCTGAGAAGATGGCAGTAAAAACCTGTGTATTGGCGGCTAATCACCAAATGTGGCAACAGCAAGGAAGTCTGGCTCCTGCCGACACCGCTCGTCGATCTGGCCCATCACTGTGACGCGTTGCGTATCAGTGTGTATGTAAACATGTGCACAAGTATAGGAATAGAGGAAAAAACAAAAGTACTGGCTATTTTCAATTTGGACGTCTGTTTTCACACAGTGCACATCTAAACCTAGATTTACAATCCTCTTTACATTAGTAACAATGCCAGAGCCTGTCGAAAGAGTAAGGGGGCTGCTACAACTAGGGAAACCCGTCTGAAGCATTTGTTTTGTGTTATTTTCTTTTCGATTTTTTTACCTGCATTTTCTCAAAATGTAGTTTTCACTCTAAAATTCTATCTCCTCCGTCATTTACCAAACGATTTGTATTATATTTGACACACATGTTCCTCTTGTCAATGTTAATAGAATGACGTCGTTTAAAAAAAAAAAAAAGTTTTAGAGAATTTCTTTTTTTTTTGTAATAAAAATGCCGGTTTTGTCACGATAGATCTATATATATATTTTTTTTAATTCATCAAAAATTAAAATATGAAAGATTTCAAACAAATACCACGTCACTCTTTAGATATTGAATGGAAAAGAAGATCTGCACAAATTTTGAATGATTTTTATTCATAACTAAAGGAGGAGATAAGACTGAAAATTGGGTCAAAATCTAAGATGGCGGACGTTTCTATGGCAACCACGTAGCTACAAACTTTTCAATGATATAAGATGACTGTATTTTGACATTTACTAATATCAGGGATATAAATGGCAACTGAAAAAAAAATCTGAGTCTCTGAAATGTGAAACTTTTAGACACTGAACACCTCCTATGCCGTATTTAATCTCAGACTTACAATAACAGCACAGTGCAATGCTATCTTTCTCAACCTGCCTGATGTGACTATAAGTATAAAGGAATTCATCATTACAATCTTAAGATGACAGCCAGAATTTGTTCTTAGACATAGAACTTAGATCTAGACTAGATCAATCACATCTACTGGTGAATCCTGATCATGATTAAACCAAAATTTTTGACAGGCCATCCCCAATTTGTTAAATTGTCTAGCTGTAGATTCTGGAGCTAGCTTACCTTTAAACTAGGTTGTTTTTTTAGCTTCGCTTGTAATTATAACAGCTATAGCAAAATTCTTAATCAATTCTGATTCTATTAACTAGGCTACCAAGTAGATCTAGAAATCTAACTCTACTAAAGTTATTGAAGAAAATGGGTGCGACAAATTCTAGACCTAGTAATTCAAATCTAGTCTCGTAGTTTCTAGGCCTCTGGATAACAATTAGACTTAGATGTAGATATATCTTATATATATAGATCTTACTAGATTGAATCCAGATCTATCATAAAATAGCCTGTATACTGTATGTCAAGAATCTAAATCACATGCGCTTATTTTCAAGATATCTAGAATCTAGATCTCAAATTCTCTAGAACGCAGAGCAAGGCATAATTTTAATCTGTCAACAAGCTAGATCTTTTTATACGCTGATATAGTAACCCAAGCTATGGCATAGGAAAGCTACGGCTTAGATCTAGGGCTGTCCAGCCGTCATAATAAAAACAGATCTAGATCTTACAGATAAAGAATCTAGGTCACTTCACTCAAGCAGATCGATCTCAATCTTGTCTAACTCTGTCTAGATTAGACTATTAAATCACAATAACCCACAAATAGGATTATAACAAATTGCAAATAACGCAAAAGGAAATTTTAAATAACTTAGCTTCAATTTTCCTGGAATGAAAGAATGAAAAAATTGTCGACCGCAGGTCTCATTCACAACTGAACCGTGCGTCTGCAGAGAGGTAAGTCAGTGCATTTCAACATTGTCTACATCTATCCCAAAATCCTTTATACAAAAGACTATTTCCACAACAAATGCAGTAGTCGATTTCAGACTAAAAAATCTGAAGACTAATGAGGTTCCGATTTTTAAATCTGAAATCTTCTTGTGTGAGAAGTAGGGCCTCACGGATCAGTGTGGAAATTGTAGTTTGTCGTGAAAGTTAAAATAAAGTAGCATGCTTCCGCAGATGATTAGTATAAAACGGCTTAAACGACTTGAAATATAGCGGAAAGCATAACAAAGGCAGAATTAATCGTAATTGAGGCGAAAATAATGATTACACGAATCGGGCATGTGTGTGCCCGAGGTAAGAGAAGTGGAAGAGGCATTGACATACTACTCAAGGAAAATCTACTGGGAATGGGGACAAGCTCTGAAAGAAAGAAACCTGAACTTTATCGCCCCCTTTTAAAGTTTTTTGTTTATCTTCATTTCTTTACATTCAAATCCATCTCTTCTCACCAAACATTTTCATCCTCTTTTATCCCAGTCATTAATTTCCATTATATTTGTCATGTTTTCTTACTCACTATATTCCATGTGTATTTTACTTCCTCCAGAACATTTTATTACAACTACAATATCCCTAATGTTCTCTTCATGCATGTCACCCCCCTCTCTCTATCTACCTCAACAATGGCTACCTATAACTATAATGCAACACCCTTTGGAATCAAAACACCTAATCAAAACTAAACAATAGTAGTTTTTTTTTAACTGTCAACATGTGTGAGTTACTCCTTTATGGGTTTTGATTCGCAAAGGTCTGGACTTGCTTGCTTTATTGGAGTTCACCCCCCTCTAACATATATACATTGATCTCAGGTGAAAGTAAACAGCAAGATTAAAGATTAGGTAAAAGAGGAAAAGGAAAGATGAACAACCTATCAGTAGCACCGCTAACCAACCACGTTGAATTGAGTCTCGGATATTAAAAGAAAAAGCTCAAATCAAAGTAGCTTCACTTCATTAATTCAAGTCAAGCCCGAAACTGTCTACTGCTTATGTGACTAGCCCAAAAGTAATAACATGCGACTGAAAATAAATAAATACTCATGTAATATTGTAGCCCACGTGTAGTATTGTATAGCGTAATATTAACACAAGATACTAAAAGTGCCTGCGTTGATCAGATGCTGCATGTATAGCAATCTTGCATTGTAAACCCTATGTGAGAGTGTATTAATATGTGTGTATGTGAGAGTGAGATAGATTGATGCATGCCTTTTTATAAAGCACGGAGCAGAAGTGTCCTGCCTGTATCAACCGATTTGAAACGGCCAAAACCAATAGTAAACGAGGCACAATTCTAGAAACAAAAACAAAAAGCACACGGATTAAACTCAAATCTTGAATGTTAAAGGTATGAAGATGTACTACTGTTACTACCAGTAAAACTACTACTATTACTAGGCTTACCACACCAGTATTACTAATTTTACTCTCTCCTTCCTTTTCCGTCTCTCTCTCATTAAACGGCGATAAATGATAACGTAATGACTCTCTCTCTGTTTGGAACATCCGTCCTAATTAGGACTTAGACCCTACGTTTTCCCAGACGGCTGGTGCTTTTGTGTGTATAAAAATGAGAAAAAAACACAGAGGAACTCCTCTGTGCCAAAAAAACATGGAAATCACCATCCCTGTCCCATGCGGGTTACGACAATGTTTGATGACTATTCCAGCACAAAATCAACTGAAAATTTCCTACCTCAACACAAAAAACCCTACCTAGGAAATGAAATACTACCCTGATGCTAGAAATGGAGAACAGCATAAATATTTCCAATTTCAATGCATTATTATAAATTGTTAATTCAAATCATAAGTGAATGACTTTCTAGTGCATCTCAATGAAATGAAAAGTGATCACACATTTCTTTAATGTTTCACTTTGGATTAATAATGTTTCACTTAATTTCAGCATTTCCCCCACATATTTCTGGAAATTTTAAAAATTCTGATAGCTGATAGAACTAGTAGTGATAGATCTATCATTTCACAAAACATGCAACAGTGCAAAATGAATTTTTCAAATCTCCTTTCGAAAAATATATCAAACACAAGAGTGACAATATCCATAGCGCACAAATACTTACTCAGTCTACCAAGGAGAAAATGAGGTTTGGAAGACTTTTTCTATAACTAGATTGAACTCTGCCAATTATAAATCTTCATCCGTTCTACTTTTAACCCCCCCCCCCCTTCCTCCACCAGTCTCTCTCTCTTTCTCAGGATCAAAAACTTAAAACTAGATCTAGTTTTTAATTGACTGTAACTTAAAACACCTACCCACCTCCTCCCCTAGTAAAAATCTCCATTATGGCAACCACCTCACCCCCTCTTTCTTTCTTCTTTAAGAAACCCGGAATCTAGATCTAGATCTGAATTTAGTATTACTGTATAATATTTTAATGATTACCTCCTCCCCGTTTCTACCCTTTCCCACCCATGTCTACACTGTAGTGGAAGACACATTCGTTATTTCTCTTTCTCTTCCGATATCGTATGTCACTCAGTCGCCTCTTACTTTGCCATCATATGTTTTCACATCGACTATCTCCTCGCTCCCTATCTCTATTCTACTATTAGGCCGTGCGTGCATGATATCCCTTCGATTATCCAACCTCCTCTATCCTTACTAAACACTTGCATTTGCCTTTTGGTCATCTGTAAATTTCTGACTCTCCATATATACTCTCTCTCTAATACTAATACACACATGCGCGATTGGTTGCATTAAACACACACAAACATTCTGTCTAGCCTTCTTACACACACCCGTAGGCGATCGGACTTAAAATATGCACATTGCCCCCCCTCTCTCTCCCTTTGACACAAACCATACAACAACGTGCCCGATTGGCTTTTTAACACACACGGCATTCTAAATCTCTCCAGAGGAACAGTTAAATTGAAGAAAGGAGACTGGGCCGTAGATAAGCAGTTCATTATATTGCTATAGGTGCTAAAACTAAAGAAAATAGTAGTTATCAAGACTTACCTTCAGCATTCAATCGCTCTGCTAAGAATATGGCATCTAAAGCGTATAGTTGCTGAGAGCATCCCATATAGCTGCCTGTTATGGAAGAAAACCATTGTAACTCAACTAACATGTTTAATTCAATTTGAAGGTAAATTCAATATCTATACATTTCCCATAAAACCAAGTGAGACACACATGGAATTAAAATGTTCAATGAGACGAGAGTCAAAGTGTGGAAGTCTTTGTGAAACTCTGAACACATAATATTCTAACTGACTCTACATGGCAAAGCAATAGCATAGATCACCCTATATATAGAACTGAAGAATAGAACCACTCTTTAATACATACACAAAATTTAAAAAAAACTTCAGTTGCTGTGACCATGAAACAGTTTTTAAAAACATAAGAAAGATAAAATATTATTGCCCAGAAGGCACAATTCCTTGGTGTTATACTATACAGTAGTAGCTGTCCACAAACATCAATTCTTCAGCAGCTATACACCGAGAACGGTCTTACAACGGGCACAACCTCCAAGGATACCAACCTAGGTGTAACATGGACAATATGCTCTTGAGCAACGCGCAATTCCAGAATGGAATCCGCCATAGAGGAGAAGTGGCACCTCTATGCAAACAGCAGAGTATCTAAATTAACGCCCCAACCTGTCAATCATTCAACAAACGCCTATCAAGGACGGGGTAGCCTTGCAGGAGGCAGAATTTGTGTACCCAATGGCCATTCACTCCTACCTGACAAAAAGGCAACGAACAATCAAGGTTTCCTCACCATCTACACCACACTAGCTGAGGACGATTCTTGATTTGATTGTCAGCTATAAAACCCAAAATTGCGTTTGAATAGTGTAACGCTAATTAGGATGAGTCTACCAGAACGGTCGGATATTTTAATTTGGGATGGCAAGGGGTGATGCTGGTCGGAGAAAACATGTCTGACTTTTTTTGACAGTATGATGAAAGCTATTATAATACATATAAAATATTAGAATTCACCGAAAGTTCTAGAAATTCATTACTGGTTGCACACATTTAAAACATTTGATCATAGTTTGAAACCTTGCATCTTTCTATACTTCAAGTTCAATTCATGGATGATCTTAGTTTTTGGTTCATATGCAAAGCTTTTTTAACATAGTAACATAATATAATGATCTCACGTGTACTGTGTGGTTTGTTAATTTTATTCCCCAAGCAGGCCATTGAATTCAGAGACCCTCAACTCCCTGGGAAACACACAGTACAGCAGGCCTGTAAGGCACTGGTACTAACACTCTACCAAGATCTTTCTCTTCCTATAGCCAGTACTCATTCACACTTGACCCAAATCAGAACAGCAGAGTGAAGTAGATATATCTACCTTTCCTAGGAGTATGACGATGTAAACATCCCCCACCTTGGCCAACCATGGGTTTTCAACCAGTGCCATGATTACAAACTCACAACACTTTGCTTCATCCCAATCTACAATTGGGGATAGAAGCAAGGTGTTTGTGGCGGCTAATGAGATTAAACTATGCGAAAGGTTTCATTTTTATATATGCTGCATTCGGGCGGGCAGTCATTTTTCGAACATTAATCACGGTACTAAAGTGTAAGTATCCCAATCTAACTAGTCTAAAGATCTTGTCACGTCAAACGTCAAGACTAGATTTGAACTAGATCTAGAAACCTAGAGGCACCTAGCCCTGACTTGATCCTTTAAGGCTAGTTGTCGAAAGTAACCACAAATTCCTCCTCAGATTAGGGGGGGGGGGGGGGGGGGGGGATTGCTCAGAAATCTTGAACTCTATTTGAATCCCTGCAATTCATAGCTTTAGTTCCTTTTCCTTTTATTTAATTGCATCTTAGTAAATATTGCATTGTGATGAGAAGAAGTGAGCACAGCTGGGACTCATGAGTCATCACCGTTGTAGATGTACTAGGTTGCCAGCTCCTACACATCACCGGCCAACTTTAAAAATAGCATTAACCAAATTGGCCGGAAATAGGCTGCCCTTTTGTTTATTTGGTGACATGACCCCAGAGACTGCAAGTGACAAGCATGACTACGGGTCTTACATTTCAGGTTGCTTTGCCTCATGACTGCAATAAGTTTAGAAACTCTGATCCACAAAATAAGCAGCTTGTACACAAGTGAACAAAATGGTGAGGGATTTGGATTTCTAAGCAGATGCGTTGACAAGCTTGACCACGCGTTCAGATCATGTAAAAGAGGCAATAAATTATATCTACCTCAAGACGGCCGAGCAGGGAAGGAGTACCATAGCTGCCAACCAGTACTAGTAAAGTTCTTTCAAGGCCATTACGGCCCATAGTCAGGGCTTATTATCCCAGTTTCAATAGCGTGAAGCGAGCGGAACAAAAGTGACAATATAATGAATATTCATCTCCTGGCCAGGACGCAAGTTTGACGCAGATTTTTACTCCCAACCTAGTGCTTATACCCATTTGCACCTGAGTCGAGTGGGGGAAATACGCGTTAATGCCTTTCACAAGGAACACAACATCGGACCTTGCTTTGCAAGGATTCAAACCCGGGATCTCAGGCCTCAGGATCCCTAGTGTGTACGACATCCTGGCCACTCGGGCCAGAGGGCTAGATCTCGATTCTATATGATTAAACCCAAGATTCCAAGACGATGGAATTTGAATCTAGTCAGGAACTAGAATCTAAATTAGATGCACAAGTAATCTAAAATCTCAAGTCTAGTACGTTCATTCAAAAACTTGAATTTTCGGAACTCTTCGCCAAGATTACGCCTACCCTACAGCACCGGAACAGTCCAATACCTCACTTCACTGTCCACGGCGGTAGAGAAACAAATCATAAAGCAACTAACAAGAAAACCCCAGAAAATCTTCATACGTCAAGTTACTGTTTAATCTTACCTGTACAGGCTCCTGCAACAACATATTCGCAAACAGGTATGTGTGTTATAAAATAAAACATGTATGAATGTTATGATGTTGACAACTTAAAAATTCTATTGTTCAGCCATTTCCTTTCATGACCTCGTTTTCAATATTTGGATTTTGTCACGTGACCCTGCCGACATCGAAGGGCAATAACTCCTTGTATATGTGTTTACGGTCACAATGTTAGTGAACAACCTAATATGAAGCCTATGCCTACCCAATCCAATGATCATAATGTAGTTCATAATGGGGTCTTCTAAAAAGTTTTTGATTTCATTTGCTTTGACCCATATCTATAACTAAGGTCAACGCAGGTTTTGTTTGGAAGTATTTTAAAATGTTGCCCTGATTATTCTGTAAATAGCCATGGGATCTTGAGCGGGCACATAGTGTTGTGACCTGCACGCTAGATCTCCTTTATACCGTCCGTCTCCGATGCGACTAGGTGTTGACCCATCTATCTAGACTAGAGGGGGGGGGGGGGGGGTTTGCTCGGGAAAAAAGTGGAGTTCTTCCCCACTTATTGAGCACTAACTCACAACCCTCTGGCTGAGAGGTGGGACACTGCATCTGGATTCGAAGTCACCTACAGTACAATGGGATAAAGGACTGTTGTGAGAGAAGGACAGAGGGAAGGAAGAACGTTGTATAGATTGGGCGGGAGAGGGGTGAAGAGGAGATGATACACGACATGTTGTTCATATTTCAACGGGTTTTTTTATGTGCTGCTTTTATAAATTCAAGCATTTGATTGAGCAGACCTACGACCTACTTTGCCCAATACACACCTGGACAGGCTGTGAAAGTGAAAGGTATCAGTTTCAAATTATTCTTAACCATTGTTGTACTTTGGAATTAAAATCCGCTAGCCCACTTAACCTTAAGAATAAGAGCATTAAACTTTATTAGTTGCTCTTTTGAACATCATATGCCCTTTTTCTCTTAGTTATAATGTCGATAGATATAATTCAATTTTTATTTATTTTCTCGAAATATTATTTTTTAGACTATTTTTTCGCTGTTTGGCCGTATCTGTACATATTTTGTCATGAAACTTCGCATGTCCGAACTTTGTTTTGAAAGTTTATAGTCATTACTTTGAACAACGTGTATGTGGAGTTTTGAGCGATTTGGTCATAATGTTTTTTCTAAATAGCGATGTAAAATAATGAGTAAACGAAAAACATAAATATTCAAGATGGTGGCTGTTTCCATGGCAACCAAGTAAACAACACCCTATAAGTTCATTTTTCAATACACTGAATACATATGTGCATGATTTAACCGAAAAAAAGAAGAAGTAAAAAACATAGTTTCAGAATCCGCATTTCCCCTTAGGTCATTTTGTAATATTTTGCAATCCTCCATCTTATTTATTTTTCTGTACAATAGACTATCATCAGCAAACAGTTTTAGTTTAGTTCCTGTTGAGAGGTTTTGGTCAACATCGTCGATATATATTAAGAAGAATAGAGGACCCAAGACAGTACCTGAAATCACTGGTTTGGGATTAGATTTAACACCTTTAACAAACATATTTTGAGTGCGTTCCAAAAGAAACGATTTGATCCATTAAAGAACAGAGATGTTAATATCACACTCATCCAGTCGGCTTGTTCTAGGGTAAAATGAATACATGTGAAAATCCATATTTATGGGGCCATGTAATACTTGTGAAGGAAATGACATTAAGGAGCAAAGTTAACATGGTTGGTAGCATGCTTTCTTGTCATGGCGAGGCGATGGGTGCCGACACAAAGGCTGCGGGTTCAATCTTTGTACCTATGGGGCTTTAATATCATTGAATGTAATTTCTTCCCTTTCGACAGGTCCCTTGCCTCACTGTTTGTCTTTACATGTAATGCTTGATAACCTAATCTAATTATTTTAAGTTTTATTTTATTTAAACGGTTAACAGTTGGCCATTGATAGTAATGATAGTTTTAAAGAAAATATTTATTCCTGGCTGTGTTCTTCTAAAGTTACCAATTCTAATAATAATTGAAACTGACTCATCTTGGTTTGGTATTTCCTTTTCACCGGTTCCAAATACACATATTAGCGACAGGGTTCAAGACTCCTAGTAGGCCTAACTTCTTTTAGAAACGTTTATGACAGTAAAATGTCTCTATACTTTTAAGGAAAGGAAGCAGACCATACTCTTTCCTCCGTATAGCTCTTTGTTATCCTTTCCATTGCAGTTTTATTGTCTATATTACATCTGGGAATTCTGCACTGTCTGTTATTTTACGTTTTTTAGTTATATGTAAGTTGTGTTCTTTTATGCTGACGATACGCAACTCTACACCCCACTCAGCATGAACAGTCACCTAACAACTAAAGAAACAGCCATCATCAACTGTGTGTTAGACATCAGGACTTGAATGACAGAAAACAAACTGAAATTCAGCAATGACAAGACAGAATTGATAACATTTAGAAAAAAAGGAAAGGACATTATATTAAACAATACGACTATATGTAATAGCCATAGCGTCAAAAATCTCGGTTTCTTCTTTGATGAATTTTTACACATGCATGTTCACATTACCAACGTTTGTCAAACAATCCATTGTGTCCTTAAAAGCATTTCTCGTATCTGAAATCTGTTAGACCAAGAAACATGTAAAATGCTTGTCCATGCCCTTGTCACAAGTCGTCTTGACTACTGTAATTCTCTTCTTTATGGGTTGCCAAAGACTTCTATTTATCGATTAAAATTACTTCAAAATAAAGCAGTAAGAATTGTAACTAAGACCAAAAAGTCTGAACACATCACTCCCGTTTTGTGCTCTCTACATTGGCTTCCCGTAGAGAGGAGAATCGTATATAAGATAGCATGTCTCACTTTCAACTGCATTCATGACACTGCCCCCGACTATCTAAAACATCTCCTTAAATTTCACCACACCAATCGTCCGCTTAGATCATCACAATCTTTGCAACTAAAAAGAAGCGTCCATAAGACAAAATTTCTCGAATGTTCTTTCACCTTTTCGGCCCCAGCTATATGGAAGTCTTTGTCAGTTAAAATTAAAAATTGTACAATCCCCCCTTCCTTTAAACAATCACTTAAAACAGAGTTGCTCCGCT
>JAXRKP010001066.1:170000-172847 GCA_037039925.1 Doris montereyensis | reverse complement strand
AGTTGGAAATATTGGCAATGCCATGAAGGATTCAGATTGCTGGCTGGTTGGAAATATTGGCAATACCATGAAGGATTTAGATTCTTGGCTGGCTGGAAATATTGGCAATACCATGAAGGATTCAGATTGCTGACTAATTTGAAATATTGGCAATGCCATGAAGGATTAAGATTGTTGGCTGGTTGAAATAGTGACAATGCCATAAAGGATTCAGATTGCTGGCTGACTGGAAATATTGGCAATACCATGAAGGATTCAGATTGCTGACTAGTTGGAAATATTGGCAATGCCATGAAGGATTCAGATTGCTGGCTGGCTGGAAATGTTGGCAATTCCATGAAGGATTCAGATTGCTGGCTGGCTGGAAATGTTGGCAATACCATGAAGGATTCAGATTGCTGACTGTCTGAAAATGTTGGCAGTACCATGAAGAGTTCAGATTGCTGATTAGCTGAAAATAGTAGCAATACCATGAAGCATTCAGATTGCTGGCTGGCTGGAAATGTTGGCAGTACCATGAAGGGTTCAGATTGCTGACTAGCTGGAAATAGTGGCAATACCATGAAGGATTCAGATTGCTGGCTGGCTGGAAATATTGGCAATACCATGAAGGATTGAGATCTGACTGGCTGGAAATATTGGCACTTCCATGAAGGATTGAGAATGCTGGCTGACTAGGAAATATTGGCAATACCATCAAAAGGTTCAGATTGCTGGCTGGCTGGAAATATTGACAATACCATGAAGGATTCAGATTGCTGACTGGCTGGAAATATTGGCAATACCATGAAGGATTCAGATTGCTGGCTGCCTGAAAATGGAATTTAAGGATTAATTGACACTGCATTTCATCGATGGGGTCGATAATAAAAAGGTGCCTAACATCTTGTTTATTGTTTTGAAAATTTCTAAGTCATAGTAGATTGATGCCCTTCAGGGCCACTGAGATCATTTTTTGGCCCCAAGGGAAAAGGAGATTGGAGTCCCCTCTTTTTATTTTCCACCTTTCAACTATTTCAACTAAGTCTGCGTTACAATAAGCAAGGAGTCAGTGAACAGAATGGCTTGTGGGCACCATAACATGATGGGCCCCACAGCGGGGTCCCAGCTTTCCCCTTCTCCTTTCTCAGTGGGTGTGGTTGGGACACCTGTAGTGTACGCATTAGACTGCTTTGTGCCTTGGCTTGGCAGAACACAAGACTGGCACATGATAGCTAACCGATACAAACCGGCTATGGAAATAAAATTTAAAAATTTATTAATTACTAAAATCATGTAAGTCACCGTATCTTTGCTTTGAAAGATAAAATCCACGCCAATAACTATCATAAAACAGTACTGATACTGACACACACTAATCTGCCAGTCACGCCCAGCTTGATAGAAAGCGTAGGCCTATCTTTGCAACTTTATTCATGTCCAGAGATGCTAGTGGTATTTTTAAATGGGGTGTAATATGAACTGGCAGGTGTGTTTAGTTTTAGTGGTGTTCTTAGTAAATGATTGATGATAAACTCATAATCTATTACTGACATTTGCTCGGCAGAATCAAAAGTATACACCTTTCTAACGTAGAGCATCAGAGATGCTTCTATGAAAAGAGAAAAAATACAGGAGTTATGAGGAGTTATGAGAGGAAAAATATCAGAGTGCTCTTAAAATGGGAAGGAAAAGTTAGTTACAGACATGACACCACGAGAGCATAGACAAGCGAAAAAGAAATGAAAAGAGCAAAGGCAATCGTCAAGAGAAAGGCAACACAAATGGATGGACATCTGTGTTCTCCTCAGGTAGTTATATCCTTATTCAAGCCAAAATGTACCAACATCTCCAAACAAAAGTTAAACAGTTATAAGAGAGGCGAAAGGAATGTTAGAGAGGTGTCCGATGAAATTTAAATTTTGAAAGAAAAGCTACAAAAAGAGAAAACTACATCATCAAAGTATAGAAAACGATCACAAAGAATAACTAAGAAGTCGTATACTAACAGCCCATTATCTAGGGCTTTAAAATTTAAAAGGCAAAGATCAATCAGTAATAAAATTCAGAAAAATTAACTTTCCATTTCACCGTTGTCGATCAATTAGCCGATCAAAGTTAACCTAAATCTGGAGCTAGAAAACTGCTGTCCTCCTTATGTCTTCAAAAAATCTGACAAAGTACCAGATGCAATCCATATTTCAAAAGTGTATGGGTCTTGCAAGTCAAAAGTATTATGACAAAATATTTTCTCTAACCGAGCGACAAAAAGAATCATTGACACGTTTTTTTCTTTAGGATTGATGTCGCACAGAAATGCCCAAGAAAAAAAGCAAGCAATCGCTCGTAACAAACTGAAGCGACAGAGAAGCAGATTGCAGAACGCCTTGTCGAAAGTCCATCAAAAAATATATCTCGGAAGAAGGGTGTGATCTAAGCTTTAATTTCATTCTGGAGATCCAAACCTTTTCTGGGTTACAATGCCTAGAAATTGCCAATGTAAAGCTTTTGAAATATCAAATTTGTATCAAACTGTCTTTACAAAAGTAATTGGTTCGAACAATCTTTCAGAAATCATCAAACACACTGTTTGTGATCTAGACAACAAAGACTGTATGTACGGACAATGCAATAAATGCAAAAATCTATCTGTTGGAATACTATGGAACAGAAATCCGAACAAAAGGCAACGCTTTGCCAGTGGAATATGCGACTGAAACAAGAATAATAAATGGTGCAGAAAACAATAAAGTTCATTTTTAAAAAAGCCAGAAAACGTCAACAACAACAAAATAATTGATATTTAGATGAATTATGTTTTTTACACAATGTTACAACCTTTGATATTAACATGCTAAAAGACACGAT